>JANRMR010252570.1:14115-26446 GCA_025434825.1 Bergia sp. 'catenularis'
CATCATATCGTGTCGTGTCGTATTGTATCGTATCGTATCGTATCGTGTCGTATTGTATTGTATATATTGCAAATTCGTACTACACGGTTTTCTTAAGGCCCGTTTACACTACCAATTTTTGATGCAATTTTTGTCGCGATTTCCATTGCAATTCTTCTCACCGCCAAATTGCATCACATTTCGAGAAACTTTTAAACATAACATTTTTTCTTGCACTCAAATTCACTGAAACTGCAGGTGGTTTATATGTGCTATTTTAAGTTGCAGAGCAAGGGCGAGAAAAATTGCAATGGAAATCGCGACAAAAATTGCATCAAAAGTTGCTACTGTAAATGGGCCTTTACAACAACCAAATATTCTGGCCGAGGCTCATTGTTCTAAAGTTTTATTTCAAACTCAAACTTTAGAAAAATGAGCCTCGGCCAGAATATACCAAGCCTCGCTCCAAGGGCGTAACTCCGGCAACGAGACACAAATGAAAACGAATTAAGGGTGAGGACCAGTGGCCTGTGGCCTACTCGTACCTAGTTGTTTTCGGTTGGTGTTTTTCGGATTGTTGTGCTTTGAGGGAACCTGGGACGAGGAGAAAACATGGCGCACGGGGACCAGGGCCTCGGCCTCTCTCTCGTTCCAAGCCCCCTCGTCCAATATATCACATCTTCTCGGCCAACAAGAAAAGACTGGGTGCGAGTGAGGACCTGTGATGTTTATTTTCATATTTCAGAATTTAGTTTTGAAACATCGTTGTGGATCCGTTAAATTGTTCTTAAATTTTGGACGATCCGAGCTTCATTGTTCTGAAAAAGTTTAGTGCTCTCGTAAAAGAAGCGTATACACTTTATTTTATAAGAACCAGTAAATACACACAATTTTAGCCTCAAAATATTTTGTTATTATTCGTTTTTTCAATTATTGAAAATCTGGTTAAAAGAGCTTTTATAGTAGATGACAAGTTATACATCTGCGTAATTTTAACGAGAAAACGGATTTCTTGAGTTTTTTTTTCTTTCCTTTTGTTATATAAAAGTCTTACAACTTGAGCCTCAGTTTCTTCTTATTTTTAGGCCATCTCAGCCTCAGTGTTGTTATTTTAAAAGTCTATTCTTTTTGAAAAAGTGTATTGACAGGTATTTCCGACCACAAACACGACAGCAAGTTGCGCAAACTACTTCGTGCCGAAATGGATTTTACAGGCCTGCGTTCCAGACAGAGTAAACCTGCCCTGCGGCTGCAGACAGCTCTAATTTGGTCCGGAAGTAAATTACATATATTTTAAACATAACAGGCTTCAAAATGTTCACACTTGAGGAAACGGCTGAGCTCTTGAGCCTTGTGTGGCCGTTTGCTTAGCCATTTCCTCACGTGTGCGGTAAAATTCGTGTGAAGAAAGAGAGATAAAGGCCGATATACGCGGTGCACACTTTGAGGAAACGACCGAGTTTTTAGCCTGACGAGTTTCCTCACGACTTTCCTCACGTGTGCGGTGAAATTTGCCTTAAAATTTTGCCTTGCGAGGCCGTGAGAAAAATAGCTGACATGTTTGATACGGTTTCGTTACAAGAATTTCACCGCGCATATAAAAAAACAGCCGTTTCTTCAAGCGTGCGCTGGCCTTTAGGATCGACGTGGCACATATGAAAATTTCTTTGTTTAGCAGAAATGCTTCATATTTATTTCAGTGTAAACAAATAAACTTTCCGAATGTGCGACCAACACATGATATGACCAGAACAATTTTCTCTCTCGAGGGCTACGGTTTTACGGCAGAACATTTACATTCTTATACGCTGGTGGACAGCCAGAACTGAGCAAGTCCCCGATGCAAGCCTCTATACTACTATAGTTGGTGTAAAGTGTTCCTTTTGGGAATGAATTCTCGCAAAATGACCTCGATTTTAAGTTGTATGTTTTATTTTATTTTCTGGTTTGTTTTAGTTTATATTAGCTTCGGTTTGCATTAGTCCGTTATTTTCGTTGCACGCGCAGTTTTTGTTTACGTTCTGTTTGCATACGCTTATTTGTTTGCTTGGAGTTTGTTTTCATATCTGATGTGTTTTGTCGGAGCCCTTAACCGTTAGAATTCATTTTTGATTGTCATTCAGTAACTGTGCTCACTTGGTGGGTGGCTTCTGCAACTGGACTAGGATTTAATGGAGCCGAAACCAGTTGTAGAGTTGCACACATTTTAGGAATCCTATTGATGATTAGTTGCTGTGTTAGTGTGCTTTTTTTTCATCTTCTTCTTTTGAGAAACGATTTGTTGTCTTCTGTATACAATTCAAATTAACAGTCAGCGGAAGTGACCTGCGTAATCAGAAAAATTCCCTTGTAGATGTCGGCAAGTTCAAAAACTTAAATTAAAATTCAACCATCTGCTAATACTTTTCGGTGAGGAAAACGAAAAGGCCTGAACTGGCATTTAAATCATCTTTTGGACAAGTTATTTTGATATTTGGAAAGAACATTGTGTTAAAACTACTCTGTTTTTATGGATTTTTAGTCTGAGCGTTTGGAAGGAAATAATCGGATAGTATAAAAAGCAGACGGGTAATAAAATGCAGACTGAGTGATTGGATATAGAATACAGACCGAGTAGAAAGTTTGGAAAAGCATCATATAAATGAAATAATAATAATAATAATAATAATAGTAATAATAATATTAATTTTGTAATTGCGTTTAAACGTTTGTTGTAGTTATAGAGTACTATAGAAGTCCGTTTTGTCCAGCTTTTTGAAGGTCGAAATCTTGCACCGACTTTCATCAACTTACGAGTTCGTTTGGTCAAGGCCACAACTTTACGACCAAAGAGCAACGATAAGTATACAAACAATAGAGTAAAATAAACACAGTAAAAAATTAATGAGGGGCAACGACTTGAGTTGTTCGCGTAGTGGTAGTGGAAAGCACTGTTAATGGGCCAATTCCGAATTGCGCTTCAGTTCCTACAAACAATAACACGATGTCCAGGTCAGGTACCAAGTTCCCATACATTTGCTGTATTTCTTAGAACCTGCTCTCGACTTCAAGTTACTGTTCACTTGAATTAAAGCGTAATTCGGAAATGGCTATTCTGGTGGTCCTGAGTTTAAAGTGGTTGTTTCACGGCTTTGCATATACTCAGGGATTTATTGACAAAAAGCTGTTTCAAGCTAAAATATTTATCAACTGGCACTTTTCATATGCCAATTTAAGTTTTCAACAGGTAAATGCTGCGGATGGTTTGTTTTAGGCGGCGATTAAGTTGGATTGCAGTTACAAATGCACAAAACCTTGGCAGAAGTGATTGATCATTGGCATTTTAGTACATTAAGATGATTAATAACGTAACTTCTGAAAAAGAGAATATCGATTCAGCCGTGAAAAGGCCCTTTTAATACTCTTTAATACTGTTTCTATTCGTTTTGTTATGTTTCATTATTTTCTTTTCTTAATCATAGCCTTTTCTTTTAAGATTACTTCGTCTTTTTCATGCAAACGGGAATGGCTGTTGTTCGAATTGCCGCAGCGACTGATATAAATGGCATCGATAGCTTACGAAAGGGAAAATTGTACCGGCATCTGACACTAACCCGTTACGGCTTTGCTTGGTTTGGAGATCATCAAATATGGACAAAGTACTGAGACAACAGTACAGGAAACAAGCCCCAAAAATGCCATTTTTTATTATAGTATACCAGCTAAAACATCAAAACAACGAGACCGAGGTCTGGGAGAAAACATTAAGGGACAGTGATGAATGTAAGACGAGAGAAGGGAGTGAGAAGCTGCTGGGCCAAGCCGCTAAACTTTAGTTAAATTATTGCTTTGTGCTAACTGAAACATAAGTTGTTGTGTTGGTATAGTGGGGTGACAGGCATTTCCTACGGGTGTGAAAGAACTGTGTTTTATCTTTTCGCCGTTCCGCCATTAAAACCTGAAGAAACACCCAGAGTTACACGTAGCTCATTAAAATATGATCTCACAATCTTGGTGTAAAGCCGCGCATTCCTCGCGTCATGCCCCCACGACCACCCATCCCAGGCCCTCCTCGGGGCCCCCCCCTAGGGCCCCCATCACCACGTCCCATGTTTCCACCCCGGCCCCCTCGGCCCGGCCCTCCGCCTCGCCCTCGGTCGCCTTTGTGTTTTCCGACGGGGGACTTGGGCCGAAGTTGTTCGATCTCTGGAGTACAGCCAACCAGGTAGTCATCCGGAGAATTGACGAAGT
Organism: Bergia sp. 'catenularis'; assembly: GCA_025434825.1. Taxonomy (NCBI): domain Eukaryota; kingdom Metazoa; phylum Cnidaria; class Anthozoa; order Zoantharia; family Parazoanthidae; genus Bergia; species Bergia sp. 'catenularis'. The sequence continues at coordinate 18,325 of JANRMR010252570.1, forward strand.
GAGACTTGAACACTTCGCTGGAGAAGTTTGAGCTTGAGAGCTCAGATCCCACGGTCAACCAGCCTGGTTAAAGACAAGTGGAAATAATTTAGTAATTAAGAGTTTGTATGAGAGTATAAATTGTGCTTGATATTGACAGGTTTCCCAACATTTTTTTCAGGAATGAATTCAAAGATTTTCAAACTGAGCCAATCCTTCCGGCGATTGGATTAGTGCTGTTACAATCACGAAATGTACACTTATATAAATAGTGATCGGTTACATCTGCATTTAGACACGCATTCAGTAATCTGCCGCGTTTGACTGACGAAATACGAAAATTCCAGACATGTAGCAATTCAAACAATGGTCTATTCAGTACTTGCTTCTCTTACTTGATATATTTATTTCAACACAGTTCAGTATATATCTTTAAGTACAATTTAAGCGAAAGAATATTTCAAAGGATCCTTATTTTGCTGCTATCCATATCACTTCAAGAAATGCCATTAACTCTCATTAGAGCTAAAATTTAAATACGACTACTGAACGAAAAGAAAACACTTTACGGCATACAACTGTTAAAGAAACTAAATTACTTCATACGACCGGAACTTAACTTATTTCCGGTTTCCGTAATGTTAAGCGGATGAAAGACTGTGACTCCCGCTGGACGGGACTCTAATCCACCGCAGGTTAGCCTCCAGCAGAACAAGTCGAACAAAATGCCTTGTTCAAGGACACAAAACTGGCCGGGTTTCAGTTGAGCTCATGACCTTAGGTTTCAAGTCAAACACGCAAATGACGTGACCGCTGCGCCACTGACAAAAGACAAACAACTTATGCCTTATCCCACTCAGATTCAGGTAGGACTGACGTCAAAGTGGACCATGATGACAAATTGCCACCGTCTTTCCCTCCCTCATGAACATCCAGAAAACTAGAATTGGCACGGCAAACAAGCTCATGAGGTGCATGTGTGAGATGTTAAGGTGGTCAACTACATTTTATCCCATTACTGAATACAAACTTACGGAGACTATTTTTAAATAATGTTAAGCGGATGAAAAATATCCGAATGCAAAAGTTACCCGCAAACGAGCTCACGAGGTTTATGTGTGAGATGTTAAGGTGGTCAACTACATTTTATCCCATTACTGATGACAAAATTACGGAGAATATTTTTAAATAATGTTAAGCGGATGAAAAATATCCGAATGCAATAGTTGCCCGCTGACGCCAGCCACACAACTTAACTGAGATTCATCAAGCATATGCTTGTTAAAAAATCATCAAACAAAAGAATGCGTTAGGCTTTGTTTTATTCTACATTCTTAACTTCCCTGAGGCTAGTTCCACAAACATTTTCTTTGACGGTTTGCCCTGATGTTTGGTACATGTACATGAAACATCGGCGAAGTGGTCGAGTGGGTAGTGTACTTGACTCGTATAACCGAAAGGCCGTCAGTTCGAACTCCGGCCAGACCACTGTGTCGTGTCCTTGAGTAAGGTACTTTACTTGACTTGCTTCAGTCGACTCAATTGTATAAATGAGTACCAGCACGCTGGGGTAAAGTCTGGAAAGGGAGTGGCGCCCTCCCCTACCCTAGCTTACCCTTGTGGTGGTAGCTAATGAAAAAGGAGCCTTCGGATCGCCCCAGACAGAGGTCGACACTTTACTTTTTACATGGTACATATGATTTCTTAAGACTTAAGTTCAACGTTAGAATGATGTCTGTGTGAATCTAGATGCCTCAACAAGTCCGAACCTCACTTGTGACGATTGCATTCGCCGTAACCGGAGTCAATTCAATACAACTTTTACACTATAAACAAGTGTAGTTACTGTTCCAGGCCTCTGAAACAAACAAAGTTATTACGGGTAACACCAAGTACTCAGAACCTAACTCGGTTCTAAAAGTGTAAAAAAATTATTGAATTGATTATTGGCTCTATTAGTTTCACTATTTCCAGATTGACAATACTCTACATTGATATTTTAAAATTTCTCCTCATTGTCGTACCTTTTTACAAGATACGGAAAACGTTTTATTTTTCAGTTTTTACGATGTCCAACAGCGAGCTTTTATGAAACATTCCCCAAGTGTCTATAAAAGTAGATTGCAAGCCTGGTTCATACTTGTGTGACAAGACAATGAAAAGCAAAAGGAAATGAAACGAGTAAGCAATAGAAAAAGAAACACTGGTGCAAGCTTGTTTCATCTCATCGCACACTCGATGTTCCTTGCCTTTTCCTTTGTTATTTGAAGGGACGTTTCCTTACAAAACTGCCGCTTAGTTTATTAGACTTGTCACCGTGCAGGTATTTTCTAGTGATTCTTACCAGGCCTTAAAGTATTATCACTGCCAAACAGGTGAAGTCTCCTTCTTCCCAGACAGAAATGCTCGATGATATGGAAGATCTCTGTTGGTTTCTCTGTGCTTCCAAGAGGCGGCTGTTACAATGCAATCAAATTTAAAACAAAAACAAAGGAGTTACTCAATCTCTCGCCTACTCATGCAAACATTTTAAACATGGAACAGGGGGCAGGAATATAACTAGCTCTCTTTCCAGCTCGTATTTCAGAGCAATGCAAAACGGTAACTGTAAGTATCCGATATCGTCCTAGTTATTTTGTGCTGGTCATTTGTTGCTGGTTTAAAGCTGATTAAAGGCAGAAGGGTAATTTGTGTAATGCCGTTAATATAATGCTTACAAATGTTTTTAAAAAGTTCGATTTTTACTTTGCAACATCTTCACCATTATTGGCGAATTTCAGTATGTCGTCATTGTTTACATTTTGTCTCGTCAGCAAAATACAGTCCTCTTCAAAGTTTTAGTAAAAAGTGTCCATAAAATGAAAAAAGCATGGCACAATTAGCACTTACCAAAGTTAGGAAACTTACCTCTTCTGTAATGATCAGATCAATGTCGACGTTAGCATGTATGAAATCTCCATCCGTGCTTCTCCGAACTGTACCCTTTATACCCATAAGGCAGTGCTCCTTAGTGTGTTGTAGAACAGAGTTAGGTTCCAGGTACTTGGTGTTACCCGGATTATTCTTGTTTGTTTTAATCCAACAGATGTCTTCACAACGTCGGAATCCCCATTTGCGCATGCACTGAAAACGAAATCATTCATTATACCACATGGTGATTGTTTTCAACAACTAAATTTTATGAAAATCTAATTAATATATGCCGTTTTCACCTAAACAGTTAAGTTTATTTAAACTTATGAAATAAAAGTTAAAAAAAATAATTAAATGCTTACGTTTTCGACCACCATATTGAGTAAGAGGTGGTAATTTAAGTTAACTTATTCCCAGGTGCACAAAGTTATTTGAAAGGCAGAGACTTTCTGAGGCCGATTTGGGATTTTCCAATCAGGAGACCTTCTAGAATACGTCTTAGCTTCCAATGTTTCATAGTGTTGATGATTTTCCGTGAGAAGATGTTGCCCAGGTTAGATCAGGTCTGTTTGATTGTTTTCTGTTCTTACTTGCGTGTCCCATCCCGGCACTGTTTTACCAATACTTTTTAAAGAGGAATCTCAAGAATTAGTACATTATTGATTTTGCTTGCTTTTTAAGTCTACAACGACTCAACTAGTACTATATGTGATACATTTGTTCAAATTGGAAGAAAATAAAGGAAAAGCCAATGATGATGAAAATGGGAATGTTAGTTGAAAAATCTATATTTCGACACCTTTATACAGAACCATCATCCTGCTCAACAGGGCAAAAAATAAATAACGGTTGTGAAATTTTTGTAGAGCCACTTCTCAACTTGATATAGCATTCAAATATCAGTATATTTAACGTGGATTACACACTGTCATTAGCTATCCAGCTAGCTTACAGGTGGCTTTATACTTGTTACCAGTTAGCAGGTTCAAACAATTAACTATCTTCTTTTTCCCTGAAGCATTTGAGTTAGCAGAAGTGTACTGTGTGTCTTTGGGGTGAGCTTCAAATGACAAATTCAAACCTTTCTCCCCTGATCAAGGCCCTCGTGGGATCCACACCACATGAACAGGAAGGACCTCTGGGCAGCAACTTCCTCAATTTCTAACTTGGAGATCTGAGCATAAGAGAGACAGAGCAAACATTTTCTAAAATACAAATGTATATATGAAATAAATTTCAAAAATATATTGCTGACATATGTTTTCTGTGCAGAGCTCAACATTAATGCTGGCCTGATGGCCTGCCCCAAGGCACTTTCTAACCCTTCGGGCCACCATGGGCCAGTACTTAACTTTTGAAAAGTACCTTTTGAACTAGTACCACAGTTGATAAAAATTCACAAATATTTCGATAATTTTTGAATATAATTGAGAGGAAAAAATGTGTTGAGGGAAGTTATTGGTTTTGAAGGAATTTTATCTTATTTTGGATATTAAGTAAGTTTAAAACTGTAAAAGTTTTGGAGTCTGTCATATAATGTTTAATGGGTGAATGCCAGCTCAGCTGCTATCCAGGGAGTGGAACATGCACTTGCTCCCTTAGGAACAATGTTTGTTGTTCTAAAACCTTTTTCTCCTTTCTAAGTCTCCCTCCAATCCTCCTAATCACAAACACAACTAAGGGTTAAGAAAAACACTGGCGAGCTGTCTAAATCATACCCAAGCATTGTTTCAATTTATTATCATCACCAATTTAATAGACAATGTATAACAAGGTAATGTCAACAAAGAATGCCCACCATACTTGGCTAACACAATCTGGGATCTTTCCCAGGAGGCATCTGGGCCTCACTAGTACCCATTCTACTATACTACAGTTTGGATAAACATTTTTTTCTGTATACACCTTTAAAAACTGGAATGTTGCCCCAGGCTGGATAAGTATAGTGTATATGATCATTGTGTCTGCAAATGTAATGAAAATAAATCTGTGTCCAGACACTATGATTATAACACACCTCGTCCCATGTCCAGGGGTTCCAGCTGAAGTTAGTTCCAGGGGCACGCCTTTGGTACTCCTCCAGTGGGGGGTCAATCAGGATGACATCAAACTTGCAGTCCAGCTCATGTAGATCAAACACTTCCAAATCACATTTGAGGTACCTGCAACAAACTCCAATGAATATAAGCAGATAACATTGATAGAATTAATGTTTATTGATTTATTTTCAAACTGTTCATTTGTTATGGAGGATCAATGACAAAACTGAGTTTGACAATAACTTACAGCAACCACAACAATAACAAAATATTTCTTTGTGCCAGAGAAGGAAGGAAAGGAAATCTTGTATTTAGCTTCAATTAGCTTCTGCAAATACTAGGTACTGTAAAGCCACAGATCATCACTTTTCATGATTAGGTAGGGTAACTACACAATGATGTTACATGTAATCAAAGTCTAAAATTGCTAAAAAGCTTTAGGTATCCACCTCTTTCTTGCATGCACTTAACACCTGATAACCAAGAGACTTACATTGGTGGTGTGGCTCTTTTGGCAATAATTTCATCCTGAAATAACAAAATACATAATTTGATATCTACAGGTATTAACACTGACATGTTTACATTATAAAACACCATCAGAAAATAGAAACAAAAACAAATTAAAGTTTGGCAACCCATAAATTCAGTCCTGGATAAACTGAATTGATTCAATCTGCATATGTAAATATTTTGATTGTACCATAATATGATTCAATTTTACAATTCTGTCACTACTTGCGATCAAAGTACATAACTTTTATCAAAAATATAGTAAGAGCATCAGCTAACATTTGGTAAAGATGTCTTATTATGAGAAAAATTAAATGTAATTTTGTAAGAATTCCAGTAATCTTTGTGTGTGTGTACACATGCATGCATGTGTGTGTGTGTGTGTGTGAGGCCCTCCAAGGGGAGTGCTGCTGTCGCTTTTCACTTCGTAAAAAATTAATGTTGCCTCAAAAAACAAGCCAATGTAAAGGCCCTGACACACGATGCAACATTGCACGCAATATTGCGTGCAATGGGTAAATTGTATCGTGTGTCACCCTTTGAAATTGTTACGTGCAATATTGCAGAAGTAGAATCGAATTCTACTTCTGCAACATTGCATGTAACAATTTCATTGTGTGTCTACCCCCTGCAACATTTCGCACAATGGTGTGATGAATCTTTTGGTCTTTGGCCAATCACGCTTCAGTTCTATGGTTCGTTAACCGCTGACCCAAAGTTCACTTTATGCGAGAGACAAACAAAATGGCAGTAGCACCGCACATGTTGCTCGCAATGTTGCAGCTGGGTGACACACTGATTGAAACAGTTGCGTGTAATATTGCGTGTAATTGTTACACCGTGTGTCAAGGCCTTAAGAGAAAATGTCACTGTCAGTTTTTATCAATTGTTCTCAGTAATTCCCTGTCACTTGTCGTCGATTAGCAGGAATTTTGTTGCCTATTTCTTGAGCCATGTTGCCTGTCACATAAAACCCTTGGAGGGCCCCATGTGTGTGTGTGCGTGTGTGTGTGTGGAGGGGAGGGGGGGTTGAGATTTTCTGATCCACACAATATTCAAAGTGAAATACTAGATATATCTGAGAATAGCACTTGCTTACGAGTCAATACTTAACTGTTCTCAAGAAACTAGTAAGATCAATTTGGTTAGTTTAATTTCAAGCATCTAGATTGAACATTTTGCACTTTAAAGGAAATTGTTGACAAGAAAAGTTAACCAAGCAAACTATTAGACATATTACCTTGAGTCTGATGAGTTCCTTTAATTTGGGGTACTCCTCAAACCTGTCGGCTAAACCTGTTGATAACAGGATCAATATTACACACACACACGCATGAAACAACAGCTTAACAGATTCAGATATATATATTCAGTTTCTTCAGGCATCTGGGTAACTTACTGCTTTATCCTGGTAAATTATTTTGTAGTTAGTTTTCAATAAGATCTGTAGGAGCAGGCATAGCTCAGTAGGAGCAAGTGTAGCTCATTTCGTTAGTGGGTGGCCTTTGAAGCTTTGAGTGACACTATTTAATTACTTGTTGATGGATAATATAACAATAAAAAGAATGTAATAAGATGTGTATATAAAATTGGTATATATAAAACTATTAAAACATCTGTTTTAAATATACTGTATATTACATACAAGACTGGAGATGACCAAATGTGCTTACCACAGTCCCTGATAAAGTTGTGTGGTCTCTGGCCAGTGTCTACAAAGTGCTGACAATAATCATTGTGAGGGTTCGCACTTTGGGTACCCTGCAGGATATAACATCATAATATTGTTTTGCAAACAATGTTTTTTGGTATATGGTAGCCTAAAAAATAATAATTATACACTCATGTAAAACATTTACATTATGGTATAAAAACTGAAGAGTCACAGATGTTTACAATTATGAAATGGGCAACATTAACTAATAACTTGAGTCTTGAGTCGTTGTTTCAGTGGTGTTTTTAAGTTTTTAGCAGTTCAAAATTTCATTTATGGCAGTTCATAAATTTCTTAGCCTGCCAAATAAATTTGAAATATTGGCAGACCATGTTGTTTCACCTATTTTGAGCTCGCGAAATGTGTGCAGGAAAGTTTCAGTAATGACATTCACCTTCAGAAAGTGACTGGAGTCTTTATACAGTGTTTCTTCCACTAGTTCATACTCTTCATAATAACCATCATCCTTCTGAAAAACAAAATTAATAAGATCATTGAATGCATAAATTACTCACCGCATAATAGTATTTCTGGATTGTTGAAATTCTAAGGAGATCATCGTTGTGGTTTAATTTGCTATCAAAAATGCACCATATTTAAGATACCAAAGGGGTATAAATCTGGATGCTACCCATGACAGTACAATAATAATGATAATAATTATGATAATATTTAATATAAATAACAATAATAATGATAATAATAATAAAAGTAGTAATAATAAATTTTAACTGTTACCCCAAAGGGTAATGCAAAAAATTCATGATTATAATCATTCATCCCAGTACAAAAATATTCAATCCGACATTCTTTCTCAGTGGCAAATGTGAATGTAAATAAATTTATTGTCTGTTTTATCTTTTCTACTCTAGACAATAGGTGTTTTTCTTATAATTTTATGCTAATAACAACAAAAAGATCAAAATCAATCAATTATACATGTACCTCTTTCTTTGCTTCTTCT
>JANRMR010252571.1:2447-16091 GCA_025434825.1 Bergia sp. 'catenularis'
GTGAAAACTGTACTCAGAAGAACTTTGATGTAGTTTTCATGATTGTGGTAAAGTTTTAGACAAAACTTCAAAACATCATAACCAGTTTGCTCTATTTCATTCAACGGAAGTGACGTGAAAACTGTACTCAGAAGAACTTTGATGTAGTTTTCATGATTGTGGTAAAGTTTTAGACAAAACTTCAAAACATCGTAACCAGTTTGTTCTATTACATTCAACGGAAGTGACGTGAAAACCGTACTCAGAAGAACTTTGATGTAGTTTTCATGATTGTGGTAAAGTTTTAGACAAAACTTCAAGACTTGTTTGAGTATTGACAAGATGGAAAAAAGTCGGCGGGTCTCTCTCATTCAAATATCACTTATTTGCTTCCAAACACTTAGGTTAAAAATCCATGAAAGGCAAAGTAGTTGCAACACAGTTTTCTTTCCAAACGTAAAATAATGGGCTCAAAAGGTGATTTAAGTGCAAGTTAGGACTCATGAGTGGTCCTACAAAATCTGAACTACTTGTAAAATTTGGCTCCTGCTCAAATTGCTCACAAAAGATACTTGCTTGAAATCACGAGTTGTAATTTTGAAATCTACAACAAGATTCTTCTGATTACAGCTCTTATGTCACTTCCGTTGACAGTAAGTAAATACTGTACATAGCAGAGTAACTGCTCCAAATTTTAGGAATTTCCCCTATAAATTATGTATTCACATTTCCATGAGGAATGTGAGGAAGTGTGAATGGGCTGGGTTTGAGACTGCCAGATTTGTCTTGGAATGGCCTCATTTTTCTTTATTCAGTTGTTCAGTTGGTTGGAGCACCTGCCTTATGATCAGCAGCAGATTGCTTTTAAACCAACAATAAATATTTGATCAAAAATTGCTTATCTCGGAGAATGTTTTTGCGAATTTGTTATTTGACCCACTTAAATTATAAGAGAACTCTTCAAAGTTCCTTAATGCTTGAGAATGCTTTCATATCCTCTTACGGGCTTACTGTTATACGTGTCTTTGTTTTATTGTATATTTGTATGTTCGCACATTTCTTTGTTTTAGTTGAAGAGTGAATAAAGTTATGTGGTTTACTTTATTACAGGTTTTGACTTGTCTTGGTATTCACCTCTGGGAGAGACTCCACAGACTGTGGCAGAAGCTGAGAGCCGAGGAGCAGACTTGGCAGATGTTGTTTTTTCTAGGAGTTGACGCCTTGAGGAAAAACTTTGAGGTGTGTGTTGGCTTGAGTGACTGAATTTTTACAGAGTTCATATGAGTCGTGGAAAACCTCGGGAGAGTTATAACGTTTTAAAAATACATACAAAATGAAATGCTAGTAATTGGCAGGGACACCACAACAGCTACTCCAATTACTCTGAAGAAATCACAGAGCTTAAAAACGGTGAATATTAAAATCTAGAAACACCATTTGATCATCTTCGTTAAACGCTAACAAGAGTTGCATTTGAGGCAAATAGTCTTCCGTGTGCGCAGGACCTCGGCATAATAGGTAGATCAGGCAATCAGTTGTTCCCGTTGTGCCGGTAGGGCAACATTTTGGGTAGAACGTGTTGGGAGTAGTTGCTACTAGATACTGTAACGTGAATGTGATCCGCTATCACATCGTTTTTCACCTGTACATTTATCATGTTCACAGGTATCTGTAGAAGAAAAGAAGGGGATTTCTCGCCTGGAACAGGTAGTTGAAGAAATATCCGAGGCAGAGAGGGCCAAGGAAATGAAACGGGAACAGAAGAGACTTAAAAAGAAAGCAAGACGAAGGGACAAATGCAAGTCAAATGGCGACTCTGTGAATGGAGAACAGAAGGACTCAGAACCAAAACAAAATGGAACTGAAAATGATGACGGTAGTCCGGATGAATTGGAAGGGAATGGGCAGGAAGAGAGCTGGGATGATGAGGATGATCGTGACAGTATAGACACGCCCTGTAGCTGTGAAGATTTGCAGTGTTTGCAACGCAGCAAACGTGGCCCCAAAAGCCGAGGTGCAGGGGACTGTGGGTATGTTAGTAAGATCAAGGTGTGGTCTGGCAGAGAAATTCAGAATGGTGTGCGGGGGGCGTGCTGTCATTCAGAGTCGGAGAAATGTCCAAGATGTCAAGACAAAGAAACCGAGGGGGTGGGGGTGGAGTGCTGGGAAGATGTGTGTTCAAGTTGTTTGTGTCCACGAGAAGGCGAGATTGGCAGTCAAAAGTCGAGCAAGCCTAAGAAGGGAAAGTCTGGAAATAGAAAAGTCAAAAAGGTGTGTTCATTGTTTTGTTTTCTGTTAAGTATTATAAAACAACAAAGTGTATCACATGATTTTATCTGATAGTTTCCATCGTCTGCAAGCTGTTTTTATTGCATCTGGGCACTGTAATCAAACTAAAATGGTAAACATTGGTTTGGCGAGAGTCTCAGAAGAAGATACTGTAAATGTTGTGGTGAATCAAGTGCTATAATGTCCGGATGCTTTTCACTCTTACTTCACTGAAGAACAGTTCATATTCATATTGGATGTGCATAAGCACAGTGGTCAGCGAACGTTACACAAGAACTGTGTTCAGAAGAATTTTGTTGTAGTTTTCAAGAGTGTGGCGAAGTTCAGGATTACTTTAGCATGCCGAAGACGGCGGCAAGTCGTTGGGTCTCACTCCTTTAAAATAAAACCCATGAAAAAAGTAGCTGCTATATGTCAGATGATTCAAGTGCAAGTTGCAGGCCTGTTAATTTCTTCACCGAGAGGTAGTAGCAAAAAAGTAAATAAAGTAAAGTAAGACACTATATTTATTGAGGATAACACATTCTACACGTTGTACTCTTCTATGTGGCCCTCGCCACAACACCAGGATTACCTTACTCTTTTCGAGAAGTGTGTGAATACTTTTAAGTCCCCAGAGATAGCATTTCAGGACACTAAACCAACGGCCCTGTCGGCGGACGGTGTGACGAAAGAAGGTCACATAAAGATCAACCCTCGACCAGGCTCGGTACCTTCTGGTTTGCAGAATCCGGGACTTTCTGGTTTGCAGAACCCGGGACCTTCTAGTTTGCAGAACCCAGGACCTTCTGGTTTGCAGAATCCGGGACCTTCTGGTTTGCAGAATCCGGTACCTTCTGGTTTGCAGAACCCGGGACTTTCTGGTTTGCAGAACCCGGGACCTTCTGGTTTGCAGAACCCGGAACCTTCTGGTTTGCAGAACCCAGGACCTTCTGGTTTGCAGAACCTGGGACCTTCTGGTTTGCAGAATCCGGTACCTTCTGGTTTGCAGAACCCAGTACCTTCTGGTTTGCAGAACCCGGTACCTTCTGGTTTGCAGAACCCGGTACTTTCTGGTTTGCAGAACCTGGGACCTTCTGGTTTGCAGAACCCGGGACCTTCTGGTTTGCAGAACCCGGGACCTTCTGGTTTGCAGAATCCGGTACCTTCTGGTTTGCAGAACCCGGTACCTTCTGGTTTGCAGAACCCGATACCTTCTGGTTTGCAGAACCCGATACCTTCTGGTTTGCAGAACCCGGGACCTTCTGGTTTGCAGCCAGGAATCTTACCAACAGCGCTACTGACGCAAGCAATTGAAGTTTTAATTCAAGTTTTTAAACTTGCCGTCTACAATACTCGGAAATCTACAACAATTCTTACGGCACTTCAAGATGACTGTACAGAAAACTTGAAAGTGTTAAAAAGTGCTTTCATAGTTTTTTGTGTTCTTTCTCAGATTAAACCCAGAATACTGTATGTTCAAATAATGTGTAGAGCTTGACAGCTGTAGTTTATTGGAACTTCATTGCTTATGTTCCGTACTCTGTTCTTGTTTAATATTTTTGATTTATATATCTCGGATAATCTGAATACATTTTCTCTGTTTTCCTGTTAAAACTAATTTTGCAAGAAACAAGATAAACTATATATATTTTTTGAACCGACAAGCTGTTGGGAGTAGAAATTTTCATATAACGTTAATTATTTCTCGATATTCAAAAGTTGAGAAACTTCAATAACATTTAAACTATGATCTTTGAAATTCTAGCAGGAAAAGTTGTAATCTTTTTATAAAGTTAAATTATTTATAACTGATAACTTTTTTACCGCAATCTCCCAGGAACCCCCAGTCAAGGGAAGTAAGGTGGAGCAGAAAGAGGGCGGGGTGCGAACCATCGACGACGAGGAGAAACGCCTTCTGCAGTCGATGGGTTGGACAAGCGACTCAGGGTCGTGCAAGGTAAGGCAAAAGATTTCAGTGTCCCTTTTATGGCCTTTTCAAAATCAATTCCGGCTCTCATTCCGTTGCTGGCTCCAGCAGATAAATGTAACAAGTATGTGGAGTTGGACGTCTGGAAAACAGAGACTCTTACAAACTGTAGTGTATGGACCGTCGTTTTGGACAGCCAAATGTGGAGAGGAGTAAGGCTCGTCTTAAGCCATGTTAGGCGTTGTTAGGTCGCATTCCATTTGTCCGGTCTGGCAGGCCGAAAAGAACTGGTTTGGGCCATTGCAAATAGAAAGGTCAAGGCTAGTATTACTGACTAGAAGCATTTAATTTCCGACATCGTCCCAATTCTGCAAGCAAAAATGGAAGAGCTGAAGGAAGTGCGCTTGCATATTTTTCCCGTCTCTACTCTCCAAAATTCCCGCGCTTTGTTCGACCGGAGCGGGAAAACTGAGCGGCTCTGATCCATGGGCAGGGCCAGTCTGGCCAGGTCCAGTTTTCAATAGTTGGTGCGTTCTATCTGAGAACTGACTCGTCGGACCGGCCAGACCGGTCAAATGAAAAGCGACCTTAAATACATGTAGTTAAAATGTCTATACTGAGAAGTGGAAAATCGCAGATGTTCACTCCATAAAGGCCGAGCATCAAAAAAAGGTGTTAATGACCTGATCAGTCTTTCTTGTTAAAGTTACCGTTGTTTAGACAAATAATTTTCTTTTTTGTTTCAGGACTGCGGGTCATCAGACGAAGAAATTCTGATTCCAGAGCAAGAAATCCAGCGATTTAAAGCAAACCAGAAGTCGGTGTCCATTCAAAGACAGGAGCTTAGAGAAAAGCTGCGAGAAAAGTTTGAGAATATGGCGTCAAGAGACCCACTGGACAGTAGACAGATTAACGGTGTGCACTTCGGTGTTGTGCATTAGAAACAGTACATGCAACATCTCGGAAACTGTAATGGGGACGCACTCTGCCACTGAAAAATTACGAACTATGAGGCCGGTTTGAATTCAATCAATTGAAGGAATTGTGTTGTAGATCAGATTTGGGATAAGAGTCTTTTACGAGTCTGTCTGTTTGAGTGTTTTTTGCTAATACCAAAAACTTTGCTTTTAGTTAATAGACATTTTTTAATCGTACAGAAGTGTCCTTTCATGGATAGACAGTAGACGAATAAACTCGGCGTACTGTAAACTCGAAAGTTCCCACTTTTTGAATTTACAAAAAGCTTTAGCTTGACGCGTCGAAACTCAAAAGGGTAAGAGAGGTTTTTATAAGATTTACGCATGATCGAGTATCTAAATAGGGAACTAACTCAGCGTCAGGAATGGTAAATAGTTTGATATGAGTTTTTTTAGTTCGTGGAGTTGCTGTTACCGTTTAAGTGTTCCCTTTTCTACCATAAGCTACACCCATCTTAGTTAGAAGTGAATAATAAGTAGAAGCGATTGTTTCATACAGAATGAGTGAAATGAATTACGCTTGTTTGAAGTCGTATTTACTGTTTTAGAAGAATGAACGAGGCTTCTTGACTCAAATCCATCTACAGGCACTGCTTGTAGTTTGCAATAAATTGACTTTTATCATTTGTCTTGACTTGACTTGTACTTCCCAGTGAATTGAAACTTCTCCCGAATGAGCTGAGATTGACGTATTCTGAAATACGTTGAATAAAAACTTTACCCATTCAATCGACCAGTGCATGTGCTTTTTTCAATATACACGCTTTTTGAATAAGAACCAGTAAAATTTTTGCTGAACCTTATGTTTTAGTTCGTGCAAGAATTTGATCCTCAATAGGCCACTTTCGATATATTAAAATTCAGTCTCAAACGATAGACATCAACGCGAAGCTCTGGGGAATAAAATATAGAGTTTTTATGTTCTATTCCCCAGAGCCTCGTGTCGATGTTTGAGACTGAATTTTAATATATCGAAAGTGGCCTGTTCTTGCGCCTTACACATAAATTAGCATAAATATCTTCGGAAATTGGAGACAAATTAACGTCGCCAGATTGCTGTCGCAGCAGTTGCGGAATGAAAGAGTGACAAATCAGCGTTTGTTATCGGCCAGGAATGAAAGAGCAAACAAAGAAACCACTAGATCTTCTCCTGTCAAAAACAGCCCAATGTATCGTGTTTGTACCCCAACATCTCTTGGTTCCTGGGTGAAGTGTGTAATTTGTTGTCCCAAGAACATGAAAATAAATAATTCGCGTTGGAATCCGGGCCTCGGTCTGTCCGTTCTTGATTTTTGGGCAAATTTGAATCGTGTTCTGCTTCGAGAGAGTATTGGCAAATCTTTCCAGAATATGGTCAATCGAATGCACCCTTGGTGAATTATGGTTTTGGTCATCATTAGATGATCGTTTTGATCAAAATTATCATCTAATAAAATAAATTTCGATCATCTTATTCAGTTCTCCAGAACAGTCAACAATTGGATCAATTTATCACGCCACTTGAAAAACTTTCGGGCAAGAAGTATGTTAACACTTTGGGTGTGTTTCGTTGTTCAACAAAAGTTGATACGGTATGTTTTTCGCCGTAGAGTTGGGTGTAAAGCTGACGTTTCGAGCGTTAGCCCTTCGTCAGAGCAGACTGATTGATACAATCCCATCACCCCTTCCACACACACACACACAAGCTCCTCAGTGCCACCTACTGAGAGGGAAGGGGTGACATTTGAAAAAGAGCACCTCGGCTTTTCACGAGCTTTTCGGGGACGTGCCGCTCTTCAGGGTATACTTTTTCGACCTTCTGGTCATAAACGGAGTATGCTTTTACACTTTCGATTTTAAACAGGGTATACGGATTGTTCCCTGTACTATCATAAACAGGAAAAAAGTCTTGAAATTCGAAATGTAGAATTAGAAATCGATTTTGCTACCAAAAAATTTATTAGATTTCAAAATCGCTGTCACCATGTCATAAAAATCTTTTTATCTTGTAACAAATACATCGCGCGCAGCGATCACGTTCTCGATAACTGGTTCTTAATAGAGTCACATTACAGTAATTGGTTTCGCGGCTTTCGTTCGCGAAAGAAATGAAAACACTTTATTTTCAAAACCCCCGTTTCAGAATCTAGAACACTACTAGCTCTTTTATGTTGAATAATTTGAAAGTTTTTCTGCAGCTTCCCCAGAAAAACGGGAATTGAACCATGTAACATCTACTAGAACCAAGTTAAGTGACCCAGTTCCCCATGTGAGTTTCTGTAGCTCAGTGGGTAGAGCATCTGAGGCGCAATCAGAGAGTCATGGGTTCAATTCCCGTCAGGGACTCATAAAAAAAAAAATTTCTGAGGAAGCTGCAGACAACTTTCAAGTTATTCAACATTTGCATCTCAGCTGCACCGCTTACATATCATGCTCGGCTTTTCTGTGAGCTTACTACAATATTAGTATATTTTAAAAACAGGATGTGTCTTAGTTTTAAAATATAAATTGGCTTATTTTATCATAAACATATGGTGAGGGTTTTAGAGCTCAGGCAGAACCCCCCCCCCACTCGAAATTTAGTTAAGTACCTTCCCTTCCCCCAATCCGTACCGCGGCCTTACTATTGCAACCTAAATCTAAATATGAGTGTACTGAAGTACGTAATCTGAAGCCGTGAGGCTTATTATAAAATCGGACCTCCTTTTCAGTTTGAAAATAAATATGTACAAGAACAAGTAGAAATCAAGTGTAACTTAAGTTTTCTGGTAAATGAAATATAAGAATGGTTTTTTTTTAAATTACACAGGTATGGGCAGTGAAATCACTCTTATTTAAAATCCTGATGATTCATTTCTGTAGGATTAATAATCTCGACAGATTTGTAGGATATGTACTTGCCCAGACTAGGTTGCAATATTGCAGATATGTGTGAACTATAGAAAAGTATAAAGTGCGGAGAGACTCTTGTTTAGATAAAAACTTGGTTTTACGGATAATTCCAATAGACTTGAAAATCTTATTTCACGAGTGTTCATCCAGGATAACTCCCAGAACAACAGTTTCTCTAACTTGCTCAATTTCTTTATTATTCAGGTTTATTAGAAACTTAACGGAAACTTTTTTTGTCGAGGTTTAAAGAGAATAAATGTTGTTTTATTGGTGTTAAGAGATAATATATTTACCATAAGACATGTGAGAATTTTAGGATTTCTTGATTTAATAATTTTATAAACCGGATCCTTGTGTGAGAAAAAAGATTTGTATCATCAGCGAATAGGATAAGTTGGCTCTGCTGATGAAATATTACAAATATCATTTATGCAAATTAAGAACAATAAAGCGGCAAGAATCGACCCTTGTGGAACTCCACAAGTGGTAGGTGCCACAGAAGAAATAGAATTGTTAAAATTAAAATCTGTTACATGTATTTAGATAACTCTTAGTCCAATCTGGGGCAATCCGGCACGAATTTCATAATAATCTAGTTTTTTAAAAAGAATTTCGTAGTTTATGGTATGGAAAGCCTTCGATAAATCCATAACGAGACCAACTGCAAACTCTTTATTGTCTAGTGCAGTAGACATTTTATCGTACAGGTCGATTAAAGCAACTATGAGGTCGAGTAACTTTTTCTGAATCCATACTGATTGTTACATAAAATATCAAACTTAGACAAATAATTAGAGAAACGATTGTAAAATGCTCTTTCTAATACCTTTCTAATAAGAGGACAGAGACTGGTCTGTAACTGCTGAAATCAGACTTAAACAAAGCTTGACAAAGAAATTACGCGCGATATTTTTAGTTGATCAGGTACAGTTCCGGAAACAAATGATAGATCAAAAATATGCGAAAATGACTTTGCAACTATGAAAGTCCTTGGTGATTTTTGTAACTTCATTTTCAGTAACAGGATCCAAAAGCAAATTACTGATTGCTTAGAAACGTATGACTCTGGAGAAATGGGTGGAGATACTTGAATATCTTTTGCTAAATTTGGACCTATATTGAAAAAATAGTGAAAAAACCTATTTGCTATCTCCAGAGGATCTGACATTTCTCTCGGTGATTGTCATGCGTGGAAAATGAGCTCGTTCTGGGTTTATTTTTCTTCTTATTGATAATCTCGTTTAAATATTTCCACGTTTGTGTGATGTTTGTTTTATTTTCCTCAAGTTTCTTATCATAGTATATTTTTTTGGCGTTTCTTATTAATCGAGTAAGTTTATTTTATTACTTTTATTCATCACCTCATTGGATGCATTCCAGTGCCGAATATATATACTGCTTGTATAGCTTGTTTTTAGTTTTAATAGATTTGAACAAACCATTTGATATCCATGGTTTACCTTTTCCAGACATTTTCCTAAATGGCAAACATTCGTTGAAAATACGAGTATAAAAGTAGCCGCTAAATTTGGTATAGGCTTCTGATCGGATCGTTAAGGCCCCGGCCAAACGTCGAACTTCACATGTGCCGAACTAAATTCAACGAATTAAGTACATGTAAAGTTCGACGTTTAACTAAATTAAGATCGACTGCTTATATTAGGACTGACTTCAGTCGAACGTTCGACTCGATATGTCGGGAATAACGGCTTAGGCCTATAGGGTCGACTCTGGGTTAAACGTCGATCTTCACATGTGCCGAATTCAATTCATAGTAGAGAAGAAGTTGAAAATTTGTATTTGACGCCATTTTGATTTTTTTTAAAAAAATCCTTTCTGCATTCTGAGCGCTGCACTAGTTCGGATCGATGTATTAAGTTCGACGTTTGACGCAACAGTCGAACTTAACTAATTTGGGTCGACCCAAACTGCAATTTAGTTCGGCACATGTGAAGTTCGACGTTTGGCCCGGGCCTAAGACTACATATTACATTCCAGTCACAGTTAAATTATTAGTTTGGTAACACTGAAGTCACCTACTAGGTAGCACAGCTAATTTTCCTTTGTAATCTTATCAATAACTTCATTAATTAAAGATTTTCACAAAAGACTTCAGATTGTCATCTGGTACTCTGTAAACATCTCCAGTTATAATATTCTTCCCCTTGGGGACAGTACCTCGACAAATTTCTCAATATTCAAATTTTTAAATTTGATCGAGCTTTGTAATCCAGTTCTTTTGCCAAGTAAAGACTGACCCCACCGCCAGGTCGATTTGAAAAAGGTCGTAATTTTCAATGTCTACTAAATGACTGCAGTCTTTCAGCCATGTTTCGCTTATGCCATCATGGTCAAGTCTGTTTATTGAGAAAAATTTTGATTTTAAAATACTTCTAATGTTTAAGTGTAGACTAGAGAACTGAATTTTTGTCGTCCTACCTTTTCTGCAAGCATTTGATTAAACTGGTCTTCAATGTAGATCTCACAGGGAAAATTATTTAACCAGCTGTCTGGGTCAATATCATATGTCTAATCTATCGTGATCAAGGTTAATGGGGACATGTTGGAGTTCATCAAGTGTTAGCCTGGGTCTTCTTCTAAAGCAAACTGTAAAATAGGTCAGAATATGATATTCATAATATGTATTAAATATTATTGAGTTACTTGTATTTAAAGTTTATCAAAATTCGGCTCGGTGAAAGTAGACTTCGGCGTAAACAATTTATTAAGAACTGAATTAACGGAAAGAACTACTTTGAAACAGACGAACATTAATTAAGATACGCGATGGGTGCAAGGTCAGATGCTCGATAACATTGAAGAATTTTTAAAAAGCATTCGGTAAGTTTCTTTGGAAACATTGTTAATCAGATCAGATCAGTTTCCACTTTGTAAAGTTGTCAGTCATCATTGTACCGACAATGACCGATCAAGCATTTTTAAAACAACAAGCTGCTGAATATTCAAATTCATTGGAACATATAACTCGGATTTAAGACTTAACAAATAAGAGGTTGAACTATTAAAGATACAGGTCAACATTAATAAACTTACTAAAAGCCAATCTATATATATCCTTTTATAGAACCGTTATGTCTTCTGAGTGCTTTCTGTCATCCTGTCATAATAAAAGTGACAATTGGCCAATTGTTAGGGCTCAAATTACTTGGTTTGTATTTACGGTCGGCTCGGATTCATGTCAAGTATAAACGGACGCTCTTGTGCCAAGTTTTACTTGTCGACTCTGATACTAAGTTGAGGTATGAAAAATGAACGTTACTTAATGTACTTTGCTACGAAAAGATTTGAGGTTAGAATACAAGCTTATTTAGGTAAGGTTCGGTTACGTTGGGTACAACTAATAGTCCTAATACATAGCTTTGGAACAGGACATATAGTGAATGCACTACAAGGGACATCTAAAAGATTTCATACATCGTGTTTCTTTATTTATGTATTTTACAGTTCGTGTAGCGGCTGTCTAGTCTAAAGACTTTTTGCCCACGAGTAAACGTCAGACCGACTGTGGGGGTGGGGATTCTTGGCTGTAACGTTTCTCTTAGAAACGACGCGGAAAAATCAATAGTTTGCTGACAATTTTTGAAAATAAGATGAAATATGAAAAAGTGAGTCACAATAGTGCAGTAAGGTAGCAAAATCGTCTCAGTCTTGAGTGTGTATTGCCCATGTTGTTTAAATTCAAATCCTACTACAAGCTTTATCAGCTGACAAGGTTGCAAGCGGCCGTAGACGAAAGCGAAGTGCTCCAAAGGCAAAGGCCAGGAAAGCAGCCCAATTGCCACAGTAACCAGGTACATACAAGATGAGAATCGGCAGGCACAAGATGACATAGAGCAGACAACGCCAACAGAGTTGGAACACTCGACTGCCTCATCAACGATGCCTGATGTGTCAGAAGATGAGAGACGACAACCCCAAACCATCGAAAATGCCACGCATTGACAACAGTAGTGCAGGTGTTGTTTGACGAGGGGACACCAGATGAAAAGTGGCGGAAAGGAGTTGTTACGGAGGATGTGTCTGCGAACATTTATTGCGTTTACTTTCCCGATGATGATGACGTACAAGATGTTGTAAGGGATCAACTGAAATTTCTTGAAGATTAGAAGAAACTAAGCGTTTTGAGTTGTTGACTTCAAGTTGAGTTATATGTTGTGACAAAAGGCCGCAAATCTCAAAATGTTTTGGACGAGAACGTTTCGGTTTTTAAACCAAATTAGTGCAATTGAACATGTGATTGTTAGCAAATGGACTGTTGTTTGCTCTACTGGCCTGTACTGTAGTCTGAAAAAAAGCAACAGCGTGGTGCTAATAGGAGAGATGTTTGACAATGTTTTGTTGCTCATTACAGCACGACCTCTGTGATTTTTTTGGATGATTTTGCTTCCCAGCCTTATCTAAAAGCGGATATGTATTAAACATCAACCTGTCGGCGTATTGTACTGCAAAGCAAACGACGAACAAGACGTGTTATACTTTCAATAATACAGAGAATTAATTATTTTCTACAATAAAGTATCGATAAATGGCTATGACGTTTCTAAGGGGGTGAGAGTAGGGGGTCCCGTTTGACGTTTCCCGTGGGCAAAAGCCTTCCCCTGTACCAGGACCATACCAGTCCGCTCCAAGTAATGAACGAATCAACATCTATCCGATTCACCAAAACTGCACGAAGCTCAATTACTAAATAATTTTATCTATCTGACACTGACGGAATAATTATGTTAGCATATACCAAACTAGTGATCATGAATAGATGTAAAAAATGAAGAAACTTTAGATTCTAGATGAATAGAAACACAGAAAACTCCCTTAATATTACTGAATTGCGCTTGCTAACATGCGAGCTCGGAATAGTCCCGGCCCCTCAAAACCTAGATAAGCGCTAGCCCCAGAGTTCAAAGTAGCTGCCGGCTGCCGGCGATAGCTGGCAGTTTTAGGACCTTGCCGGCGTTTTTTATTTCTGCAATATAACTTTAGATTAGTGCTTGTTGCAATTGTGCTTGTTAGAACAAAATTATTTCGCTTCTGAATCAGTGCACTTTGTTGTCATTACTCGATGAAAACTGACTTGATTGATTCATGAAAGAACTTCATCAATTAAAAATTTAATTTATTATGTAGTTGTACATTGATAAAGTAAACAGATCAGTGTAACAAGGTTTAGTTAATCGAAGTCCAGACAACTCATTTCATTTTAATTTATTCAAATAGTTCCAGCTCCCAGCTACACAACACTATTTAAATATGTAAGATTTGACCAGTCTTAGTTGTGTAACTACCCCCCAAACACACCTGCACATTCATTTAGTGCCTGAGAAACAGCCGGCAAAAATTTGGGGCTGCATAAAACAGCCTACAAAATTAGGCATATTTTCTGAACGTTATTTTGAACGCAGAACCCAGTGTTAAAATTTAACCCACGATTAATTTGTGTTCCACAACAACACCAATTAGCGATAAACCAAGGTTAAACCGTGTGTTAAATTTTTAAAATCCACCAAGCTAGGAGGATTAACTCATTAATCATATACATGAAAAAATTACTTGATTCTGATTGGCTAAGAGCAGTGCAATTACTTTGTAATTCTGTGCAAA
>JANRMR010253015.1:0-13335 GCA_025434825.1 Bergia sp. 'catenularis'
GGGGATGTTGAAGTTTCGAATTGATCAGTACATAATGTCGGTACAGTTTCACTTTCAGGTTTAATAGTAAAACTAAATAGAACTGTATGTTGCCTTTTGTCACTGCCATAAGAGTTTTCAACCAGATCTGCAAGCTAAGCGTACTATTAAGTAGGTGGGAGGATGGGTAAGGATATGTGGCTTCAAAGCCAAAGTTTAAGTATTATCTATAGTTGCTACGAAAACGCTCATGAAGATGTACAACGTCCCTGTTGATTGAATGCAATGAGGAATGTTAGCTAGATTCTTTAATTGCTTGAACTTTTAAAAGTGTTACTGACTATACTGGTGGCATAAGCGCCATCACTCCCCCATCCCCCCCCCCCCACAACACTCTCACACATAGCTGAGAGACCCATGGGTAGACCGTTAGGATGAGATTTAATGCTCGCCCAGAAAAATTGCTCCTGGGTCTCTGAGCATGGGCACGAGAAATTAGACTGAGGTATAAGACCTGCCATATGTATGAAAGCTGGTAGGTATATACAAACTTACACACACATCCCCTCTCCTTCCACATTCTCTCTCTCCGAAACCCCTTTTACCAAGCCCTTGCCCCAAGAGCAAGAAAGCTATCTTTTACCCATCAATCAAATTTTAATTATCAACATAGCTGAAAAGTTTCATGGTTTTT
Organism: Bergia sp. 'catenularis'; assembly: GCA_025434825.1. Taxonomy (NCBI): domain Eukaryota; kingdom Metazoa; phylum Cnidaria; class Anthozoa; order Zoantharia; family Parazoanthidae; genus Bergia; species Bergia sp. 'catenularis'. The sequence goes on from JANRMR010253015.1 coordinate 674, forward strand.
CTACATTTCACAAAACTTGTACTGGTCTCCTGGTCTCATGGGAGATTCCAAGACATTTAAATTATAAAACAATTGTTAAGGTGAACAACATGTTTTTCTTCTTCTGTTTACAGAGACCATCTCAGCTTGAAGGCTTCACTCAACCCATTGCAAATAACAGAGGCCACCTCCTGGCTGGTGTCCCAAGGTCAAAAGCTTCACCTTGGGGAGAATTTGTGGGAACCTGGGACATGGTAAGACCCCCACTCAGGATAAAGACAATGAAAACCAAGGCAGCACTGCAGCAATCTAAACCCGAGTCTGGAGCAGCTTGCACTCCAAGCCCTCAAGCTGCAAAACCCCCAAGCCCCCAAGCTACCAAAACCCCAAGCCCTGTACCACAAGGTGTGCGAATGGCAAGCCCTGTTGCCATGACAGCACAAACACCAAGCCCCAAGGCAAGGACTCCTTCTCCTGCTGTTCGCACACCCACCCCTGCTGGTCGAACCCCCAGCCCTGCAAAGACCCCTGAGAAGGCAACTACTCCTCAGCAAGTGATTAGAACCCCAAGTCCACAGAAAGCATCCTCTCCAACAAAGCAGGTTGATATTGCCTGATGTTGACTATGAAGCCAGTATCAAATGGGTTGGAATTTTATTTGTTTTTACAGTTGAAAAAAATGACAAGAATATCTTAAAAACACTTGATTCAATTTATAGCATATAATTAGTAGAGAAGTATTAAAAAGAAAATGGTAAAAATACAGTGGTAGACTACATTATTTTCAAGTCTTTCAAAATTTGTTAATCTAATGATTGTCTGAATGTTGTACAAATACCGCTGTATATACTTGGATACATACAATCAATGCACAATGTAAATAACAAGCAAAATGTGTTTCAAAATGACGAGCAATAAAATACTGCAAATTGCCCACCAATAGAGCAAGTGAGTCTGTTTGGTTACTTTAAGGGGGCATTCACCTTCACAGGAAGCTTTGAAAGGACCTTACTCTTTGAAACACTCCACATCATATGAACCACCAGAAGGATGTGACAGGAGCCATGCTGTTTGGGCAGATCAGTTTGCATTAATTGCGAAAGAATCCTAAAAAGGTTAAGAATGAATGAATGTTTATGGGCCTGAGTGACCACTCACTCATGACCTGTGTGCCCAAATGGCAGATGGGTCTTCATCAAGAGTCCTCCATTTCTGCAGGTTGGTTGCCACTCTTCCAACTATGACCCAGTTTTGCTTTGATTCTTTAAAGGAGCAGATTCACTATTGTTTCATACAAAACAGCTGCTCCTCAGCTTTCCAACCTCGTACCCAGGCTATTCCTCTCCCGGGAGAGGGAAGAGCTCGGGTACGAGGTTGGTTCCTTTCATTTTGCTCGAAGTATATTGATAAAAGCAGTTTCCTTTGACAAAGACACCCTTTTAACGAACAGAAATGACAAGGATCGATGCATTTTGGCGCTACAGTACGTTTGTCAAAAATTTATCCTACTGGCCATTAACACTAAATTTGTTTCGGCACTCATAAGTGTAATCTGCTTCAGTCGTCCATGAAATTAAGTCATCCGGCACCCCATTTGCAACCTTTAATGAAGAATTGTCAAGCAGAAATTACTTTTCTAATTTTAACATCTTTGCCGAGCAATGGAAAGATTGTGCAATCGTGCCATGAAATAGTTGCGTTATGTCTCTCTCTCCGTGGATCTCCACTAAGCTTCTCTTGGTCTCTTTCTCTTACGTTTTCCTTGGGGAGTACATATCGGTGCAGTTCTAGGCAGGGCGTTTACCTCTATTCTCAGCACGTGGCCCCACGGCAGCCATCTTCGTCCTCTCCTCTTCACAACAACTGAAAGTGGTTTCATCTTACAGGATGTGAATAAGTCTTAATTACTTATAACATCCTCTTGACACGTTGTGGGCATTTGTATGGAACGTATCAAATTTCTTTCCTATACTTGCTGGTTGGTTACTAGTGATGTTCATTGGAAGCTTTGTCTTGTTAACATTCACTTTCAAGTCGATGTGAGATACAGATGTGTGTCGATTGTCTTTTCTTGGATCGATCACGATAGCGACTTGACACTAGACAAATGTCATCAGCGAAAAAACGATCTTCCAAGGATGTGGAAAGTGTCCACTAGATCCCCTCCTAATCTGCAATGGTCTTCTGAGTAAGCCGGTTTATAGCTAGTAAACAGGGGGGGGGGGAGGAATAATGCATCCCTGTATGACTCCCATCTCTCCATCGAAGCTGTCCGTTATAATTAGCTGCTGTCTGCAGATTACTTTGCACTGGAAGTCCTCATGCAGCATCTTGATGGTGTTAACAAACTTATGAGGAAACTCGTAGCATTTAAGGATCTTCCACAGTGAAAAGCAAGGAATGCTATCGAACGCGTTTTCAAAATCTACGAACAGGACAGAGGTTTGTTGTTCAACTCTGCAGACTGCTAGACGATTTGCCGGAGTACGAATATGTGGCCATGGTCTTTTTGTGATCGCCTCTTCCAAAAGCCCACTTGTTCTTCCCTGATGCCCTCTTCCACTGCATAGAAATTTTATTAATCAGGATTTACCAGTGAGTGAAAGAAGTGCGATGCCTTCTCGAGTGAACACAGAACATTAATTTTAAATCGAGCTTTTCCACACATTAATTCTTAAAGCAACATAGTATCATTGTAATTATAAATCCCTGCTTTGATTTGTTAGTTTTCACATTTTTTTTTATTTTATCAAATTTCGAACAGACTTATTATTTCATTTAATTGATATCAATTTCCCGCGATTTATAGAGAGGCAAAGTTTTTCATCAGATGATTTCTGTAAAATGGTTTTAGATGTTTTGGTTGTTATTGAGGAAAGAAGAAGAGATGAGAAGATCAACTGACGTATTTGTATAAGAAATTCACTGTGTGCAGTTCTGCAAATGTTGTTTTTTTAAAAAAATGCAGAAAACGGCTTTTTCTTGTATAGTGGACAACGAAATGCGAGCGTATTGAGGACGATAGCTTTGATGTGCTATAATAGTGTTATATAGATTGTAAACGGACAGAATTAGTTCATTGTGGGTTCTGACTCAACAACTGTTAGGTATTAGCTAGCACTGGTTTAACATAAGTCGTGTGGGATTCACAAGCTGAATGTACCTCTTTTGTACAATCTCATTGTGGTTCATAAATACACTAAGAGTCTGCACCGACACTGCAAAATGTGTTGTATTTTGTGTTATGGACTCGAAATACACAAACAAACTGTTTTGACGCCTTTTATTTATTTTGATTTAATACTTTTTTAGAGACTTTCGTCATACATGTACCCACTAAAGACAACACATACAATTTTTTTTAAAAAACTAGAAAAAAGGCAGATTTAAACGTAACATGAGAAGAAAATGAGCTGCTAAGGGGCTGGCGAATGGACACCAAGTCGCAACAAGACAAGCCCCATTTCACATAACAAGATAAAAAGTCTGGGAGTGAAAACTGTATAGATATATTAGTTGTTGTTCCATCAAACAAATGCAGCAACTTGAGTCAACTTGTTAGTAGTCTGTTGAATTCTGAGATCAAGTTTGATTTCCTGATTGTGTCCCACGATCTTGCAGCATAGTGGAACCTGTAAAAATACAAATTGTTTGATTCAACGTTTTATTTCCATACGTGTGACAATGAATTAATTTGGTAAGGTTGAAGTAGTATTTCGGACTTTACCAGGACTGCTCGGCATTACAGAACAAATTTCTGTCGCACAAACATTAATACAATTATATTTCAAGGATCTAAATTATGGAATTAGCTTCCATCTACTACCACGACATTAATAAACAGGATGGACGGCTTCAAAAAAAACTGACATTACATTACATTACGTTACGTTACGTTAGTTACATTCCATTCCATTATATTATATTATATTATATTACATTACGTAAAATTATAAATAGCTCCATATTCCAATCTCAAAATCAATCTACTCATTAATAACTTATCATTATATATCTCCTAGCTTATTTAACGCAATACTATCTATTTGAATTCCTTTTGTAGAAACAAGCAACGAACTAGACTTCTACCAATAAAATTCATTAATAACGGTTTCCATCGGCCACCTCACAACAACGATGTAGAATTTGTTAGGCCACAGCTATTTAAAATAATTATGTAACATTCTGTGTCGTCATTAAAACATTACGTAAAGTAGCACACCTCTTAATACAAACCTTTAGATCCGAGGCGAGATTTCATGCACTCGCAAAACTACATTAGCAAACTCCTCGTCGAGAGCACGAAGTTTCTTGTGGAAGTCGTCCTCCCGACGACGACTGTTCAAATGTAAGTGTGCGCACGCGTGAAATCTCGTACTCGTATTCGTCCTCGGATCTAAAAACCGCTTATAACATGTTCGCCATGACAAGCATAGAATAACAACTAAACATCACAGCTGTTCACTTATATTGAAAAAACTAAGAAACGACAGTTTTAAATCAGTCCAATAATAAATATTATAAACAAGGTTTCGTTAACATTTGTCATTGGGTTTTCTTTGTATTGCTTCTATTTTTCTTTTGCTTTGCATCTTATAAGAAAACGAGTAAGGGTCTGTAACTCACAGAGGTTGTATATAAATGTAACTCATGCACAGAACTGTCTCTGGTTTCTCTTTCATAAACCCTTGTTAATACACTGTAGTTTTTGCAGTAAGCATGACAAATGATGTTACTCTATATTTCCTCTGTGGTCCTTGAAATATTTTTGGTAAAACGTATCGTATTAACAGTGTGTTAAAAATAGTCGAGCAACTAAATTCAAATTCTATTCTCAGTCTCTTGGGAAAAAACACTTATGGCTGCACCATCTCCTCAACTCCAACCTCCTCCCCTCCATTTCTACCTCAACAAAACACTTTTAATCAACTTTAGACAAACGAGATTGCATTTCATGTTGTAGTACTATTCTAACGCATCCTTTTTAACAAACGCATTTCTAAATAGAGAACAGCAGTTAGACTATATCCGTTTATTCAGACTTACCAGTTTTTCTCTGTCAGTGAATGGTGTGTCAAAGGTTGCCTATGTACTGAAAATACCTAAAAGAGAAAAAATAGATACATATTATTTAACTTTTCCCAAGTTCTACAGAAGAACTTTCCAACATAACACCTTTTGAAATAATGGTCAAAACCATTAATTAATCATCAGATACAAGCTCTAAATGAATGATTAACAAACATCAAGCGCTCCAATTACTGGCAACAGACAAAAAAAATCAGATTGAATCAAAGGATTTGATTAACAAATACTCATTTATAAACATTATCTGGTCAAATTAGCGGAAATAATTTGGGCAGAACTGAGACTCTCGCTAACTGTTTAATTTTTTTTTACTTTTGAATGATATGATGTGCGCCCGGGGCTGCTCCTCGGTTGGGAATGTGCGATGTGCTTTGTAAAACCCTGACCGGTTTTCAGAACAAATACAGTAATGCGAATTTCCCTATCCATTTTAGATCCCACGTTGAAACATTTTTGATTTTTAAGGTCAATCCTCGAAAACTGGATGTGCAATATACGGCACATCCCCACAGTTCCAACACAAATCGATACCAAAAATATATATTTACTCAATTTCGGAGCAAAGCAGCTCGAAAACCTTATCCTTTGCACCGCATAACTTGTATATCTCGTGTTAAGGAATACCCCCCGGGGATGTGCGACACGATATACATTGATAACAGGACTGAGTGGACTCCGATTCGTTCTGTAATCATTTGAGTGATTAAACAAAATTGGACGAGCGCGTAGCACGAGTCTGATTCGTTTAACACGAGAACGATTACAGACAAAATTGGGTGACACGAAGTCTTATTAATACCTATTTATTGTAACAATATATCAATTACAATTTCCGAAAAATCAGAGAAAAAAACACTGAGGTAGATTTTCCTTTTGTTGAGGAAAATACCATAAATCAGGAATTAACTGAACTGTTTAAACTGTACAGGCCATTATTCTGCATTGTGTTTCAATGTGTTGTAGCATTTCCACTGGATACAAAAACGTATAATTTGAGTTGAAGTCCATTTATATGGTGAGCTGTTCCTGAATGCAGTAAAATATCCCATTTTGTTTTGGCCACTGTTTCTCAAAGGTAAGTTAATCATTGATTATTTTCTTGTTGCTGATTGGTCAGTGAGCCAGGAACTCCGGTTGTGATTGTTTCATTCAATTGTCCGATTACAGGTGTCCTATTACAGGGTCTTGTAATCGGATAGTATCCGATTAATGAATTTGCTGGCAGATTAACGAGTAATAGAGTGTTGAATGAGCCAATCGGATTTTGAGGAAATTGTAATTTTTACAAGAATTCCTGAGATATTCTAGATACAGTTTCACACTGTTCCACACAGACCGAATTATTGGAAAAAAGTGACAAACATGTTCAGACAAGATAAATTTTTATGATATACTAAGCAATGACTGTCAAACAATACAGTGCCATTCAATGTGAAACAAAGCAATTTACGTCACTCTGGTAGGAATTAGTAGTAAGAATTTCTAATATGAAAAAATAGTGCATAAACAAAGAATCCCCTTTAAGAACTATCTATTGTAACAGAGAGACAAAAAGAAACAAACAAGAAAAGAGTGAACAAGCTGGCAATTAAACTTGCCGAGTTTTAACCTGTTTTAAGCTTGTCATATTGTATTTTTTTAACACATTTTAAATTATGTTCGATGAAAGCTAAACAGAGAGTTAAGAAATAAGGTAAGCCAGTCTAACAATTTTTGCAGCCACACAACCCACAATAACCACTGACCCGATGTAGAAACTTACCTGGCTTCGTAAAGCTTCAAGAATAACCTGAAAGTTAGGATGGCCTTGAAAGTCAGGAATGAGAGAGGAATGTATCCCATTGCCTGTTTTGGTGCAAAATGAAATTATAAAATGGTTATAAACCGATACAATAACGTACTCAGTGGCTGCCTGGTATTAAAATGTTATCAACTCATGGTATCCGCTGTAAAAGAAGAACTTTATTAATGACAAAAAGTTTGCCTTAAATTATTCGTATTGCAATCTATTATAAAGGAAGTTCTTAACTTTAATTAAAAAAGATAGATGCTAATGCTAATTCCTAATTCTGAATTTTGTTTTACACCAACGACTTTGTTTTCTGAAGCATAGACATACCGTGCAGCACTCCATTGGCTGACCCTCTGTATACAGGGATCAGGTGAATATTTACATCATCCCAGGTGGCAAGGAGTTGTCCATAGGGAAGGAGACTTGAGTTCATAAGCGAAATTCCACCTGAAACAAAGATAGGCCCTGTTTAAAGGATCCATAGACAGACCTGTCGGAATAATAGCTGCGGATCCGAAAATTGCATTGAGGGACGAATCCAGTTTTTACAGCTAAATCAGCAACCATAACTATGCACTCGACCTTATAGTCAAGGAAGAAACTATTCCTGTCTTTGCAAACTGTTCTTGCTTTTTGAAAGTTCGTTAACTCGACTGGAGTTTTCCAAACTCGTTGTCTTCATAACCTTATCATTAAATGTACGTATGTTGGAAAGCGTTCCATTGGGGGAGGGGGTGTATTTTTAGTGGACTGGATCCGGGTGTGCCTCCTGAATGTTACTCTCTTGCGGAACGTGTGAGCAATGAACATATTATTAAGTGTATCAGAGCTGGTGTAGCTGTTGAAGTTATAAAGAACCATACCTCTGAACACTACGCGTATCAAAAAAGACAAGACAATGTTTAATATCTATAATAACAAACCAATAACTGTACAGGTCTTATATCAACTTTTTACGTCGGAGGATGATGACTTACGATCTATCATATTTAAGGCGAATAGCACTTTTCGCGCGCTCTGATTGGTTCATCAAATACCGAATATCCTGTGCTATTCACTTCGGTCACTCATGCATGAAACGAGCGCGCGAGCGAGATGGACGTACATTTTTCGCTCACTTTTTTTGTTACAAAAAGGAAATAAATTATTTTTAAAAGTGCCATTCATCTGTTTGGTTAATATTAAAATAATTATCCCCCTCAGTGTCGGTGCCTAGCGACAGATATTTTCCTCGGCGTATTCGCACCTAGGTAAATATCTACCACTAGTAAGTCACCTCTACTTCCGGGGATAATTATTAATTATTTGCGAAAAAGGTAAAATATACACTGGAGAAAAGTGTTTACTGTCTCTTACTTTGCACTCTGAGTCTTGAATACTGGAAATATGCACTAGTGGCAAAGTGCATAGAGCTCAAATTCTCTGGATGGAAATCTTCTCTGGTTGCCTTGTTGTAAACAAATACTGCAAAATGAAAAATATATATATATTTAAAAGATCCCCACGAAGATAGTCTTGGTCCATTGGTTCCTAAGAACATCATCTTGATCACAAGTTCTCTATGAGGACTATCATGATCATAAAATTAAAAAAGCTCCTATGGATTGCTAAGAAGGTGATTTTAACAGTTAGATCTCCCGAAAAACACCACTAGATCCACAATAACAATATCTCCAATATTAATAATGGTAATTGAACTGAGTGGAGTCCAATTTGGTCTGAAATCATGTGCGTGATTTCAAAATCGAACGAGCGCGCAGCGCGAGTTCGATTTGAAGTCACAAGTATGATTTCAGACAAAATTGCACGACACGAAGTTCAATTACCAATTAACTATATCCATTTTGAAATCACTTTTCAAACACATCAAACACAAACTGTAAGTCATTTAAATCATCCATTTTTCTGCAATTTATAGCAAGGATGGGGAAAAAATTTCTTTAAATGCCACACGTTGTGCATCAAATTTTTCCTGAGTTGTGATTGGCTGTTGTACCATTTTCCACCTTGTGATTAGCTGATCAAAAGAGTGCGATTACAGACTCAGAAGAGTGCGATTACAAAGATTTATGCTAAAATCCTGTTGTTGGGAACCAATCAAATTGTAGGAATCACTAGTGGTTTCAAAATGGATATAATCAAACCTCCAAGAACACCATCTTGACCCTTAGGTCAAAAAAAGATTATCTTGACCATTAGACCAATCAAACCGTCTTGATCATTACATGCCAGAGATGACCACATTCGATCTCCAATCAGACGATCTCGATCATCGTCCCAAAGAAGGCGATCTTAGCTTGATTATTAAATAATGAAAAACATCAGTTTTCGTCACTATATCTCCAATATCAAAGATGCATGTTGTGTGTGTATGTATGTTGTCTGTTTGTTTTTTGTTCTTGTTTCTTCTTGGTTAATTAATATCATTTCATAAATCCGAATAATATTGTTAAAACGTCTTCACCACTAAATTAATTTGGCCACTGAACTGGTAAGGTGGTGACCCGTTAGATCGACAAGGTCACTATCTTTAGCAACAGACCCCTAGAACATCACCTTGGCCATTATATCGCAAAATTGTCATCTTTGGATCAGCAAGAAAACGATTTTGATATAATAACATCCCGATTATCAGATCATCAAAACAAGACCATTTCGATTATTAGACCTGCGAGAATGCCATACTGACCAAGAAGACCATTTTGAATTAAGAAAGACCGTTTTGATCATAAATCACAAAGACAACATTCTTCAGTGTTCTTTGGATCTCCAACGAAACCATCTGAAGACCACTAGATTCACGAGCTGACTATCTTGATAAAAAACCGATTTCATTTTTCAAAAGCTGCGTCTTCGTTAACTAATTTTGAGGGGTGATAACTTTAACAAATGCTGTTTGACCAGTGCTATTAAAATGAACGTAACCCCCTAAAAAGCTTCAGAAGTTTCGTATTTATGTTCGATTTCCTTGTTATTTCCTACTATTATTTCTAACTTCAATTCATGGAGTATCCTTTCAACTTCCCAAAGAAATTTCAGACTCGCAAGACATTTTTTCGTTCTCCCAAAACTTGTCTTCTTAGGGTTAACATCACCACAAATTTGCAAGTACAGCATTTCTTAAATCATAATATTACAATGAACTCCAATTAAGATTTTCACTTTCGGGTACAGCGATACACGTCTGCCTTGCAGAAGTCTTATCAACAGTTCCATTACAGTAAAATGACTGAAGCAGGGATCAGCCCCAGCTGTTTGTCTTAACGAGGTGCCCATCTTAACAAGCTTCCCATTAAGTAACAGTCTACTGTATTAAGGGTTTTGGATTTGCATCCATAGTTACTAATACAATTCAGGGCTCTGGCGTCCAGCAACTGTAATGAACGTACTCTACCTACCAACATCTGGGTAGTAATCACTTATCTCTTCCGGTGAACTTAATCTGAAGAAAACGACACAAAGGCAAAAAATCAGTTGCACAACAGCTTATCTCTAAAACTACTTTAAAATGTTGATTTCTTAGATTTCTTGATTTTAGGGCTAAAAAGTAACTTCTTTGATGAATGTAATTAACAGAACTTGTCCGTTTAGTAGTCATTTTAGGGAATTTGTTTCTTTAGTAAAACGAGAAAACAACAGTGATCATTAAAAATCTCGCAGCGCATTCTGGGATGGTGCTTTTTGGGCAGACCTGAAAGCGCGCGCTGACTGGCTTACTCCAAACACGTGATAAATGTCCGATCACCTGGATAACATCTTTGTTGTATTTTTTAAGATTGTGGCAAAGTTCTGGCAAAACTTCACAACTTATCCTTTCCAAAATGCCTAGCACCGCCCCCTCAGAGTTCTGGATCCGCCCCTGTTGGGCATGTTGAAGATGGATGAAAGTCAAAGAATCTCTCTCATTCCAAAATCATTTTTAAATATGCTTCCATAATTCTCAGAAAAACAAGTAGACGCAAGATAATATTCTTTCCAAATATCAAAATAAGGTGTCTAAATTTTAAAGTGCAAATCAGAGGTTTTTGATTTTCTTCACCTAGATGTCATATAACAGACGGTTAAATTGTTTTCTAAAAAATGGTATTATAATTCAAGTTAGAAACTTGCTGACTTCAATTTAGAAATCGACGAAAAAGATCTGTTGACTACGGTCCTCACGTCACATCCGTTGGCTGTAATGACTTCGAATTCGAAATTTTACAAGAATACAGGCAAAAGCGTATTGAGGCTCTAGAATGAAAGTTGAGAACTATCGTTGCCTCACTAATACTTTGTACATTTATTTTTCTAGTAGCTTGTAATGAATAAGGATATAATCTCTTGCAAAAAAGAAATCGCTGCTAAACCGATGTTTTTAATCGCACAGTTATGGTACTACACTTACAGATCTTCAAATATAGTTACTTTCTCACAGCATATTTTGCTTTTCATTGATTAGGAGCCAATCGTTTGTTATCTGGACTATCGCAATAAAAAACAAATATCACGGTTCGAAATATTTCATCTTCAAATGAACAGAGTTTGACAAGTCTCATATGGAGTTTGAAATTTCCTCCAGGTTCACATGGGGAATAGAAAATTTTCTTACTGAGCCTCACTCTTTCTTCGAACCCGGTAGTTTAGATGACAATCGGTCCCATAGGTTGGATAAATATAATCAGCATTGTGGAAACTGTATGCAATGACTCACCCTGTCGACTCGTGACTTGTGTGAGATGATACAGAAGATGGCTTCAACATTTCTGCTGTTCTAATAAACCTAGAAAAATGAATCAAAATCAAAACAATATTTTACGTTTTTTATCTAAACGTAATAAAACAAACACGAGTTTGGTAATTTCGGAAGAAATTAGCAATAGCATGATGTCTGGTCACAATCTTGCTCTTTATTGCGTAAAACTGAAAGATAGTACACGACAATGTCAGTCTGGTCTCTTGACGTTTTATCAAGGAGCTTTAAAAAAAGAACCCACACACTTCACGAAAAGGGTAGGGTAGTGGTCCTGGTGATGTGGCCTGAGTTGATATTACTGTAAAGCACTTTGAGGTATTAGCATAAAGCTTCTAGTCTATATATATCAGCAACGCAATTTATTTTTATTTTATTTAAGACTGATCACAGTAATTACAGCTTGGATACTAACCTTAATAAGTTAATATCTGTAAACCAGTCTTGTACAACGAGAAGCACGTGGCAAACTGTCATTAAAAATGTTACAATCTGGAGAGACTAAAACAGCCAAACTTGTCAGTTAGTGAAAATACTGACAATGACAATGATAATTTGTAAAGTTCATCAATAATTTATTACTGTCAAAACTGTAAACTTCACTGAGGATATCTTTATTAGACAAAAAAGAAGAAATGTACAAAGCAGAAAAACAAAGCGATGTTAACTTAGTAATGGATCACTGAACATTCAACATTTTTTACCTGGATTTCGTTACAGTTCTCTGGTGAAGTATAATCTGGAGGCACATTCCTGTCATGGTGTATCAGATGATCTAAAACAGCTGGGCTCAGCAGTGGCTACAGAAGAGAACAAATTTAAGGGAATTGGTGGAAGACTAGCATTCAGAAGAACTGGTTCTACGTTGGCGAGTAAGTCAAGCGTGTGGCTTGACATTTGTATTAACATAGCTAGTGCTGATCTCTGGGTGTGAAATTCCAAAAGGATTCAAAGAGTATTTAAGGGGTATTCAAGGAGTATTCAAGGCGTAATTAAGGAGTATTTAAGGCGTAATTAAAGAGTATTCAAGGAGTATTCAAGAAGTAATTAAGGCGTTTTTAAGGAGTATTC
>JANRMR010253126.1:0-12315 GCA_025434825.1 Bergia sp. 'catenularis'
AGATTATATTTAGATTAGAATAGTCTAGTATATTAAAACTAAGGAATAACTACTTCTCATATACATTTATTGGATACTCACTGATGTAAACTAAATGTTTTCAAAGTGCCAATAAATCAATATTGTTGTTGTTGTTGTTAAAAAGACATTTTGCACATGGAGGAACAATAGTAAGAATGCAACCTCAATTTTATTAAATATTCTAACTTGTTGAATGCCACCTCCAGGGATAAGTCAAACACACATCACTGTTGATAACTACATGTATAATGGCACATTAACTTCTTGACTGTACATGGATCGTCATCGACTTTTTGCTTGTTCTGCTGCTGTAATTTTACTTGGAAGATAAGCACACTTCTTCTTGGAGGTAATAGCGGATTCAACTAAAAACTTATCTATCGCAATAAATTTGTAACTTAAAATTTGAATTTCCCACAAACAAGCAATAAAATGGAATATATCAACGATTCTGAATGACGAACATTACAAGCATTGTTTTTGTTCTGCACAATAAGCATGCACTTTAGAATTAAAATCAGTACCAGTCCCCTGGCGTGTGAAACTATGCAAGAACGCCTGGATGTTGGCTCTGGTGTACGGTCGTTGTTTTGTCGTAATTCGTTCGGTCTTGTGGTGTTTTGAAAGGTAATTTGCCATGAAATGGCATTTTAATGCTGTAAAACACAAACTAACATGAGATTGTAACCTTTTTATTGTCTCCCATTGTGCTCTTAGTTTGAATTATGTAGGATTGTGTGGAAATTTGCGAATTTATGCAATACGATACGATTTTGGGTCAATTGTGCGGGATCGCACCATCGCGTAATATCAGAGGCCCTGGTTTAAGCAACTACTGTAAATTGGATCAAACTTTAGGAAAGAATGAAACTACACAAAGCTAAACTCTGGTCCTGATTAAAATACCACAAGGCAGAAGGTGTAAACATCGATCTTAATTGCCATAAAGATGTCCACAACTACAATACCTGGAACAAGAACAATCTTATTCTTCCCAAACCCAGAACTGAATACTTAAAGCGACCTTTTATATATTCAGGGGGAAAGTTATGGAACAGCCTTGCAGACAGTGTGAAACGATCTTTTAAACATTGAATTAATTGATTGAATTGACAACTTATTAGATTTGAATTGACTGGATTGACAACTTATTAGATTTAAAATTTTTTTAAATCTATACCTGTAATTTTATATTCGTCATTTTAATTTCAAGTTTTATATTGGTATTTATGCAGTCAGTGCAAAACGACCTTTCATTCATTAAAGTAATTGATGGAACTTACAACTTTTTTTCAATCAACATTCATACTTGTAACTTTATATTCGTAATTTTATGCTGTAATTCTAACTTAATGTTTTATATTGTGTACTTTGTAGTTAGATAGGAATGAATCCACTTCAGACGTAATAAACCGTTGTTTTAATCACGAAACTAAGCTCTTGTCACTGAATGACAAGCAAACTAAACATGGTGCTAAGGAGCCAGGCCTCCTATTGCACAATGTAATGATTATAATTCTCTATCTCCCCTCAAGTCTTTAGTGTTCTTTAATTGAGGGACAATGAAGACTGATCAAATAACATTGTATAGTAACAAAACATATTTAGGGTCGTATAGTTAGCAATGGACATTGGTGTCATTGTTCAGTGTTTGTGTTTAAGTCTCCTTCAGTCCTGGGCTGTTAAAGTCCATAAGCCGTTGTAAGGCTAAGGGGAGTTTCTTCCTTGTAGGTGCCTCAGGGTTTGTGGGGGTAGTTGGAGTTGTGCATGCAGGTGGGCAGGGTGGATCATTTTGGGGCTGCACGACTGTTGGTGTGGGTGCCCTTGTTTCTGGAGTGGGCTGTTCTTGATGGGATGGGGTTGTCTTGTTGGTGGGGTCCGGTTCTGTGGTTGGTTCTCTCTGGCAAGTCTTGCCTGTGGTTGCTGCATGGGGTAGTGGGGGAGGACTGGCACTTGGTGTAGGCTTGGCAGTGAAAGGAAGGTCATTCATGATGGTGAGTCGCGGCGGCGGTTTGTGTACTGGAAGGTATTGTCGCAGGAATTTCCTGTTGCGAAGGGTCATTCTGCCTGAGCCATCCATATGTACAACATACTGGTCATATTGACAAACTTCGACAACGATGCTGGTCTTGTCCCATTTTGTTGGGTGGTTGCCAGTTTGGTTCTGTATGCGCACGTGATGACCAACCTTAAGGGGGGGAAGTCGTCTTGTGTGTTCTTTCCAACGTTCAGCTAGTTTCATGTGCCTGTTCCCGAGTGCCTCCTCTCGGGCAGCTAGTGTGTCTCGCCAGGTGGGGTGTGGCTGGTACCGGCCAGGAAGAATTGGTATAAAGTCTTTGATGGGACGGCCAAACACACATTGGGCTGGGGAGAGTTTGGTGTTGGGGTCAGGGGTATTGCAATATTGTAAAATGGCACGCTGAAGTGAGTCTGTGTCTAGGCTCCCATGTGCATCTGTGTTGTTGGTAATGAGATGCTTCACGGTCTTCACCCCTATTTCTGCTCGACAATTTGAATGTGGGAATGCCATAGAAGAAAGTCGGTGGTGGACTCCCCATTCCTTCAGGAAAGTGCATGTAGCACTCACTTGGAACTCAGGCCCGCCATCAGTAGCACATTCGTCTGGGATGCCAAAGGTTGCGAACAGTCGCCGAAGGGAGTCAATCAAGCCTTTTGACCCCTCATGTGCTCTTTCAATGATTGGCCAGTTTGAGTATCGGTCCACTATGACACGGTAGTGCATCCCTTTGTAGTTGAAGAAATCAACACAGATGCACTGAAAGGGGTAGGTCAGTGGGACTGGAGGGTAGGGTAGTGCGCTTGGTTGTGACGGTGCCATGCGGTTGCAGTGACCACAGTTGGCTCTTATGCCTGGCCAGAATACGGTTGACTCGGCCCGTGCAGTCACAGAGGTAACACCTTGATGTGCAGAATGTAGTGTTGCAAGGATGTGCTGTCGAAGTGAGGGTGGTATGACTATGCGGTCTTTGTACAAGATGACTCCGTCCACGGTGTAGAGATGGTCACGGAATTGGTAGTATTCCTGGAGTGCTGTGGGGAGTTCATGGCGTTTTTCGTGTCCCGAAAATCCAAGATGGCGGCCGGTCAGTAAACCACATGTCTTTCGAGCGTGGATTTTTGGCTTTCTTTTTACTTTTGAGGCAAAGAAAGACGCTGAGATACTGCACAGGCTTGTTCTCCGGCTATAGTTTGCTCATCATAGATAAGAATGAATCAATTTCAGACGTAATAAACCGTTGTTTTAATCACGAAACTAAGCTCTCGTCACTGAATGACGAGCAAACTAAACATGGTGCTGAGGAGCCAGGCCTCCTATTACACAACGTAATGATTATAATTCTCTAGTAGTATTTTATGCAGGGTCCCTTGGGGGAGCAGCATCTGCTGACAGGGTCCCCTGCTTAAATAAAGTTTATTAGTATTTGTGCTGAATATTTTAACTTACAGTATCAGCACACTAACCAGAGCTCAAAGTTTAAGCCTACAAGTACGTGACTAGATAAAATATGTGACTAAATTTTTCAAAATGCATCTAAAAAATTTAACTTGGTTACACAATTGCACCTCGATGCAAATGATGCAGTGGAAAGCCTCTAGCCACAACCCCAAAACAATAGCTTGCTCAGACTGGCGATGTATTTTGTTCATGTCGATATTTAATATATTGTAACAAAAAAGATGCTCTAAGAGAATAAACTGTGGCTACTTGGTTATGTAGTGACCAAACACCTACGCAGCCTAATTTCTCTTAAAGGCATTTGCTGGATTATCTTCTATGTGTAGATGGCACCAAGGAATCGGATCATTATTAGCAATATCTCACTGCAGTAGATATAACTTGTCTTTAATTATCACAAAATCCAGTAAGTTCTATTTATTAAGTTCAATTGATGCTTCTTACTGTCATAAAGTCGGTCCTGTTCAGTTTTTGACTCAAATCCTTTACCCTTTTGTTTGCTCAGCAGGACATTGCCAATAAATTGCAATAGACCTGCCTAGGTCATTTCTAAAGAATGTTTTCTTTTCTATTAAAATTTAAAATAAGACATAACAAGCTGATGTGGCTGCTAGACCTATATTTTCAAAAGACTGACCAAGCACTGACTCATGCAGCAGATAATGACAAAAAACCACTAAAACAGACATGCATGTGGGCTACATGTACGTAGCACACACACTTCAATCAACTAGTTTCCAGGTTGCTTTACAGACATTACTGCAATTCAAAAATGCCTGGAAGAAGTTTAGTTGACATCTTAGGTAAACACATAGCAAGCAATCAAATACCAAAATATATTTCTTTCGAGCCCTCAAAACTAATAGATAACCCCTGAATTTCTATATTAACAAGCAGTGTAAGTTACTTTTTCGAACCAGTTATTTGAATGACTTCAAAAAAAGTTTTTTACTGGCCACTCATGCCAGAAAGTGAGACATTTTAGGGGTCCGTGGAAGGTTTTAGTTGTCCATAGACACTGGACCATAGTTAAACTAAAACACTTATTTAGATGGCAGTTTTTAGTTCATTAATTTTCAGTAACTTGTTTCAGCGAGCCTGAGAAACTTAACATACAAAGAGCAATAAAAGCTTGGCCATTGGTAAGAATTCAAGTACTAGGTGTTCAAAAAGTTTGCTGTGCCTAAAATTTTTAGCTGTGGTATCACAGCACACCTAAAATTTGGGCTGTATGCCTTAAAACTGAAAACTAGTTTCATAAGCACTCCTGAAAAAAGACGAACTCTGAGCCCTGCCAACCTTCAGTATTTGGAATAATGGACTCTGTAAACTTGCAAGGACACATACTCAAACTAAGATTATTGTAATCCGCTTTAAATAAAACCAGATCAAATATAAGTAAATAGAATTATAGTTGTATTTTCATCCTATTGTTTGGGAAATATATGAAAGTTAACATGACTTCTTAATGCAAACGGTAATACCACACATGAGCCTGATATATGCACAACGCAAGAATTTCTCCGGGCGGTTTATAAGTTATTTTTAGGAAGAATTATTTATATTAGGAATAAACTATGACGAAGCAAGGCGTATTAAAATATTTAATAGGGAATGCCAAGCTATTTACAATATCAAACCAGGAAGAGGAGACTCGTGCCAGGCTGTTGAAGCAACTGCCCAGAAGTTTCTCATTTGACTCTTGAAACAACGTTGATATCTGCATTTGCTGTCCATTTCCAGAGATGAATCAACAAGATTCACATACTTTGCTGTACATATAAACTAAATTTAAGTTGTCTTTGGAAGAACTCTGCTTAACCTTTTTCAACGTCTTTTGTAATGCAAACCACTGTATATACAAAAGCTTTGATCTGTTCAGAATATTTAGATAAATTAATATGCAACTGCTGCAAATATCGAATTTGATTTGCTTACATACAGACGAAGTTTGATCACATGCAAAATCCGTTAAACCTACCATATTTGTAATTTTATCTTCTTGCCATCCAACTCGATGGTCCGAATTTTAAAGTCGATTCCTGTTGGCAAAGGAAAACAATTAGCGACTTTTCCTTCAGTGCAATGGAATGAGCAACCGAAAACATCGGAAATCCACCTCGGAGATGAAACATTCCCCGCAAAATGGGACTGAATCCCTCACCTATGGTGGAAATAAACGTTGAATTAAACGCATCCTCGGAAAATCTGAACAAAACACACGTTTTCCCAACACCTGAGTCACCGATAAGAAGCAGCTTGAAAAGAAAATCATAAGTCTTCGCCATAACAAATACCAAAACTTTCTGTAGATCGCTTCCTGTGAGTTCAAAAATTCTACCTTCGAACTGCACAGGCGTGGCAAAGAGCTGTGACTAGTTGAGCATGCGCACTTTTAAGCTCGCCCCAACCTTGCGCTGCCATTCTGCTTCCGGTTTCTGTTTTCCGGTTTGTCGAAGTTCCGCTGATCAAAAGTCACCTCATCGCTAATTGGGCTCAAGTTTAGATTGTTTTCAGCAAAAAATGGCGACATTAGATGGTGACCCGGAGAAGGAATTTGACACAACTTTTAAGATTCTTGTGCTTGGAGATAGCGGTGTGGGGAAAACATGCTTGATTTTCCGTTTTACGGACGATGTGTTCTCTGACTCCTATATATCAACTATTGGTGAGTGTCTTGTAGTAATGAGCTCTGTAATCATAATGGTTTTGCCTGGTGACAAGACAACTCCTGCAGATATTTGATGTGTTCACAACTTTGTCTTTTCTTCCGCAATGCAACATAAAATCTGCATCTCAGTAAGAAGAATAAATGTGAATTTTACCCAGTGCGATGCTGCTGCAAAGCTAGGGAAATGATCGTCACTCGATATTGCAAACTTGCTCGTGTGAGTATTTTTGGAAGCAAGCCTCGAGTTGTAATCGATCGAATAATTTATTTATGAAATTGTGGCTGTTGAAATTGCCAAATCAATATTTGTGTTCAACTCAGATTCTTATCTTGAAAATCGTCGTTTAAATACTTTTGTATATCAAAGTGCGTATCTATTATTTAATAAAAACTTGTCAGGAAATCTTTCTGATATTATAAGTAGGAATCAGACCTTGAATATCTGCGATTTTCGTCAACAAATATTCGTGGCTCAGTTTCAGTTTATAAACATTATTTGAGCATGTTTGCGCATCCTTTTCATTTCATTGAAACAGGTAACGATTGGCTATATATGTGACAGTAACGAACCTTCAAATTCAATTATTTTTCATTTAATTTTTTGTTTATCTACATTTTGGCAAATGTTTTCAAATATGATTAACAGTTGACTGTTTGAGTTTTCAAACACAATCCTGCGTATTATTAAAATTATTATGAATAGTTTTATTGTCTCACTGGTTTTAACCAAGATATAGTACTAAAAACTATCAAACGTACGTGTATGTACACACGGGCTCTTCTAGAGTAGTAGAGATCTGAGATGTACAAATCTAGATCACCTTGTTTTGTTCAACTATACAGTACATGTAATGTCTATATAGTTTTCAATGACTATGATAGTTTTCAATATATATATGTATATATTTACATTTGCAAAATTATACTGGCAGTGCTTCAGTTGTTAGCAAAAATTCACAATTTTAAAAAGAAAAAATGTAAGAATTGATATCAGGGACAGCATAGTAACTATACTAACTAGTATTTAAACTAGCCAAGCAACAGGGTGCATGAACTTATTTGGAGCTATTTAAATTAGAATTATTTTTCTTGAATATTTGGAATACAAATTATGTTTAATCTTCTGCAAGTGGCAGAATTCTCAGAATATATGTTCTTATTTCACAATTATAACGAATAATAACAATATTTAGAATATCCCAAACAAATGTACCCTAAGACTTTGAAGTGAACATTGAAGATTCACATTTAGTTGTGACATTTCTAGCAATTAAGTTTTAAAAGTGTTAGGCCTGTTTCAAACATCATGCTACAGTCGAATTTAATTGAAACTGCTAAACTTTGCAGCAAATATTCACCTAAAACAAATTGTAAAAGTGCAGATGAACTTGATTTATTGGAAGTGATCTAAAATTGTATGAGATAAACTGCTCAGACTTAAATATGTCATTTTAAATGTGTAATTGCAGCAAAGTTTAATGACTTCAATTAAGTTTGACTGAATTAAATTCGACTGTAGTACGACATTTGAAACAGGCCTTAGTCATCTTGCATTTTCAAATGAACTAAATATTATCTAATCTGTGTGGCCTTGTTTGCTCTTTTCACCTACCTTTCATCTTCTAATTTTGTTACCTGATATATTTTATTCCCTAAAACATAATTGCAAACTGGATTTTAATAATTTATGATTTAGAGAAAATAGCTACATTTAGATGATAAGTTTTGAGAAAGAAACAGCTGGAGTTTGTTAAATATTTAATTTATTTATTTCATGGTCAGTTTTGGGAATCACCTTCATCAAAAAGAGAGTTAATAACACTTTTCTACTTTAGATTTGTGTACTTTAAAACTGTTCAAAAACTGATAAATGTCTGATGAACAGATTGAAGCTATAGATGTAATTATGTACTTTCAAATTGCTTGAAATCATCTCACAAAATTGTCTAATATACATGTAGATGTTAAATTATGTATTCAGTTTGTTAGTGATACAAACTGTATATTAGACTATTTTCATTGGTTACTTTATGAAAAGTACATGCATTTAAGAAGTTTTATGATAATCATTGTGATGTTCAAGATTACATGTAGTTCTAGATCTGTCATCCAGGGGTTGGATAAAGGCATGCATGAAGTGCTTAAAGTGCTCACATAAAAGCATAAAATGGCCCATTGCAAAACTACTTACCATGCCAAGAAAAATTAATGCTCCCCTGTCACCTAGTGGTCTCAAAATATGCAGGTTATTTAAGGAACTTATTTTATCTCAAACTCTGATGTTTTGATCAATAAGTAAACACAAACAACTTTCTCCCATCTCAAGACCAAGATTCCAATGCTTGTGTCTAGGACTTTTACTAGGTTTCATTACAAAACAAGGTTTGAAAATTAAAATTAATTACGGGTCAGCCAAAACATGCTGTTCAAAATGGTCCTTGCAGTGAATGAATCATGTTTCACTGTTATCTGGAGATTTAATGACAATGAATTTTGGAAGAAAGTGCTAGAAATTGGTCAGTTCAGTTCTACATTTATTTTCTGCCAGTTGTGTACATGTATAATGGGGTGTAAATGTTTTCAATTGATGTTTCACAGTACTAACTTTGCCTTCCTCTCCACACTGCCAACCGTGAGAAAACTTTCTCCATGTGGAAGCTCAATCTAACAAAAATTAGAAGTACATGTACAGTGTAGGTTGGTTGGCAGTCAGTGACATTAAGGCTGTTTTCCATTTGTCCGGTCTGGCTGGCTGAAAAGAACTGGTCCTGGCCAGTGCAAATGGAAAGGACAAGGCCAATAAAGCTGGCCAGTAACAGATAAAAAGGCATGCACAATCATGTATTTCTTCCTGCCAAAACTTGCTAATTTCCAGCACTTCGGCAGACTGAGCAGCTCTGATCCATGAGCAGGGCCAATATGGCCAGGTCATATAGACATACCGAACTCATTAACACTTTTTAGAAGTTAGAGTGAAACTTGTGATCTACAGTACAATTTAGAGTGTACTGCAATCAGTTTAAACACATCTTAACTTTGTAACTAATCTTGTAAATAAAGCACAAATAAAAAATAAAAAAAATAAGCGAAGGAATATATACAGAGAGAGAGAGAGAGAAAGAGAGAGAGAGAGAGAGAGAAAGAGACATACCATGTGGGTACTGGGGTCTGTTACTGATTGGGTTATAACACTATCTCACGGAGCTCTCTACCATGAAGCAATCATATCAGGTGGGATTCTTTACCACAGGGCACCTTTACTGATTCAATAATTAAAAGTATTTCTACCATACAGGTACCTAGGCTACCATAGGGCATCCAACCACATTGGTATCCACCTTATAGACACCTCTAAAGACTGACTACTTTAACAGATCTGTCATGTGGAATTCTGTGCCAAATGGAGACATCCTGCTTCCACATGTGCAGGTTTACCATATGAGTTTCTAAAGCTACCAAATAGGGTTGTCTACCATACCGTACTGGCCTCTCTACCATGTATAATGGGTATCTGATACAGACTCACCTACCATTCATGCTTGTTCTTTGCCGCTTGGGGATTTTTCCAAAGTAGCAGATGTCCATCACTATATGAACATTCTTCTTTTATTCTCTCTTGTAGGCATTGATTGCCGAAGTAGAGTGGTAGAACTAGATGGAAAAAGAGTTAGACTTCAAATATGGTAAGTTTTCAACAAATCACAATATTAAAGTAAAAACCACACGAAAATTGCATAAAAAACCCTAAGAGTAGAATTTCTCAGACCAACCTCTTAAAACTATGATTGCCACAGAAACAGGCCAGTTAGTTATCAGATAAAAGCTTGATATAATCTTACCTTTAAATTTGGGAAAGTCAAATTACTAGATACAGCTGTAGCAGTATCTTACATTGTAACTATCAACTTTATTACAGTTAAAATGTTGTGTATTAAGGTCATTTACAAACACTGTTTGTCGTTGGTTAGGGATACTGCAGGACAAGAAAGATTTAGGACGCTTACAAGTGCATATTACAGAGGAGCTATGGTGAGTGGTTTTCGTTTGGAAAACCTAAGTTCTTTTCTACCCTGATGCATAGGAGTTGTACGAGAAAATTGCAGTTACCTTTCGGTCACATACATTTTTTCGGTGTTTTCACCCAAACTGAGTCTGAAAAAGTTAAGAAAAGTTGAAAATGAACAAAGTCGTAGAAAGGTCAGGGAATAGGGTTTTGGTCATTAAAGGAACTGTTTCATGGTATGATTGTGGAACCATTCCATTCCTTGGCAAAAGTCGATACAATTACAAAAATGACTGCTGCTACAACTAATTCTTGAAAGCACAGTTCTAACTTACACTTACAAAAATTTAACAGATAGCTTGATATTTGAGACATGCGAAAGGGATTACAATTAATGTAGTTATTCACTAGTTATTACTAATAGCTGATTTGGTTTTGTGTTTCTATTTTTTAGGGCATTCTGTTGGTCTATGACCTCACGACAGAGGATTCATTCAAACATATCTCAAACTGGTTACAGAATATAGAAGAAGTAAGTATAATGGAAAAAAAGTACTAATGGTCTTGTCACAGCTGCCTTCTCTGCTTCTTTTCTTCAATATTTGTTTTCAGTTGTGTAAAACACACCACTCAAATTGATAATTTTTAAAACGTACTGCCATTTATTATTTGATTTCATTTCAGAATGCATCATCAGATGTCTGTAAAGCCTTGGTAGGGAACAAGGTCGATGCTGATGATGAACGTGTAATTGATTTTCAAAGAGGAAAATCTGTAAGTCTACGGGAGGGAAGTAACTTAAATAGACCCTGTCAACACCTTTGCATTTTTGTTCGCCCAGACAGCACATGATTTCTATATTTCCAAAAAGGATGGTGGAAAGAACACAGATATTTCTCACCAAAAACGATTAACTTGGAATTTAAGATATCGTAATGAAGCAGCGCTAATCATTTTAGTGGCCGGATGAGAACGAAGACTTTGTAACTGTTACGCATTTAACTGATTTTATTACGTGAACAGTTTGCTGATATCAGTCCCAATCATCTACAATACACCATGGTTAACTCGAACACTAAGTAACGAAATCAGGAAAATATTCGTTTTGCGTCTTTTAGCGCACGTGTGGACTAGTGAAAATGGTACAGAACCGCCAAGTAGTCTGGACGTGAGGTTTTTGCAACGTTTTTGACTAAAAGTAACGGAAATTTTTGAAAATATATTAGGACAGCAGGAAAGAATGTGTTGAAACAGCGGACGAAGAAGGAAGCGATATCTCTAATGCAGGTTAGATGGTGGTTAGACTTGGTTAAGGTATGCACTGCTTGGTGCTGGCGCATAAAGATACATGATTGTATCTTCTAGATGCGATGGTTATGCCGGTTATAGCTTCTTGTGAGTGTTGTTGGGAAAAGGCTGTTCATTCTTCCTCTCAAAACTAATTGATTCTTTTAAAAGGTATAGTTAACAAGATGAAAATCCATTTCCATTTTAGATAAGTGACAATGCTGATCTCGAGTTCTTTGAAACAAGTGCCAGAAGTGGAGAAAACGTAAATGAGGTGAGTGTATCTCATACTTAGGTAACAATTGCGGTACGTAAGTATTGAGTGCACGATCATGAAGTAGGTATTGAAAGCAGGATCATCGTATAGGTATTGTGTACAGGATTATCGTATTGGTAAGAGAAGGATGATCATGTAGGTATTGAGCATCGTATAAGTAAGGATAGGAGGATCATTTTATAGGTATTGTGTACAGAGTCATCGTATAGGTAAGGAAAGAATGATCATCGTATAGGTATTGAGTTGAGGATCATCGTATAAGCAAGGACAGCATGGTCACCTTTTAGGTATTGAGAGCAGGATCGTTGTACACCGTATCGTATAGGTAAGGATAACATGGCCACCTTGTAGGTTTTGAGAGCAGGATCATCATATAGGTAAGGAAAGCTCGAGCATCGTAAAGGTATTGTAAGCAGGATCGTCGTATAGGTATTGGAAGCAAGATCATCGTACAGGTATTGAAAGCAGGATCATAGTAAAGGTATTGAAAGCAGGATCACAGTAAAGGTATTGAAAGCAGGATCAACGTAGAGGTATTGAAAGCAGGATCATCGCAAAGGTATTGAAAGCAGGATCAT
>JANRMR010253459.1:0-13262 GCA_025434825.1 Bergia sp. 'catenularis'
AAAGTCAAAGTATGCTCTGAAACCTATACTATACTATACTATACTATACTATACTATACTATACTATACTATACTATGCTATGCTATGCTATACTATACTATGCTATGCTATGCTATACTATACTATACTGTGCTATGCTATACTATGCTATGCTATGCTATGCTATACTATGCTATACTATACTATACTATACTATACTATACTATACTATACTATGCTATGCTACGCTATGCTATACTATACTATGCTATGCTATGCTATGCTATGCTATACTATGCTATGCTATGCTATACTATACTATACTATACTATGCTATGCTATGCTATACTATGCTATGCTATGCTATACTATGCTATGCTATGCTATGCTATGGTATACTATACTATACTATGCTATGCTATGCTATGCTATGCTATGCTATGCTATACTATACTATACTATACTAAGTCTATATTGTAAGTTCTATGTTTTGTGTCTCAGAGGACCAGATTGATTTGTGAATAAGTTAACTTTATCTGTTTGTATCCTAATCCTATTTAAATATTGATGCTGTTACATTTGTTATAATTTTATTATACTATTATTGTTGTTTCCATTTTATGATAATTAACAATTCTTCTCCGAAGTGGAGGTGAATAGTGGTGGATATTTACCAAGCTGCAAAGCAGCGAGGTAAATATCCACCACTTTCATCGACACTAACGTGAATAACTGTTTTAGTATATTCCATACAAGCTGAATAACTAGTGGACCAAAACACCAAACTAAATAGAAAATAAGAAATGGGAAGCCATTTTGTGTCTCTTCGGCTGCTCAGAGGTGAATAGTACTTTGCTAATCACCTCCGAGTTAACCAATCAGAACATGTGAAAAGCACTATTCACTTGTGTGGTATATACTAATGATTATTATTACTGGCTTATACAATTAAATAATAAATTATTGAAGTGAAAGGAACAGGCCTGCAATTGGACTTGAGTGACATTTTCTGGAATTCTACTGCCCACCACTTCTCATAAGTGGAAGTATTTCAACTTCAATTTAAGCTTTCGTATATCTTCATACTGAGAAGCTTAACTGAAGAGTTTCATTGATTTGTTAATGTTAATAGGATTATTAACAATTATGAAAGCAATGTTGAAAAACGAAAAAAAACAATTTGTTTTTTTCTGATAAATATGTGCAAACCTGATTTTTTTGTCATTCCACCTCCCCCCCCTCCCCACCGTTATGTAGATTAAAAAATATGTTTTTTCAACATTGAAACTGAAATTGTGTATACTGGTATATAACCCCTCCCTTTTTCAGTTGCTCTGTACTCTTGTGAAAATGTTAAAAACTGTGAATGATCCCTAACAAGTGGAATTTTGCATTTTACATTTTTAGCTAAACATATTTTGGGGCAAATGCTTAGACAAGGTTAGTTTATTTGGGGGGTTATAAATGGTAGCATAAAGATCAAAGATTCAATCTTTATTTTATGGCAGGATGAGGCCAAGCTTGACTCCTCACTTAAAGCAATCACTCAGATGACAAATTATATAGTCATAATTATTTATGTGACAGGTAACATTGCCTATTAAAGAAATGGGCAATAAACTTCTGCTTATCACTGACAGGAGTTTACTGATAACAGTTGATAAAAACCAATAGCGACATTTGTCTGTCATTGGCTTGTTTTTTTGAAGAGACATTTAAATTTAAATGTTCAGAAAGCCATTGACTGTCCATTAATGTAGAAAAATTCACATATATTTTTTTAATATTTGGCTAATAAAGTCAGGCATATATTAAAAGAAACTTCATGTTCTAGAGCATAAAACTGGAAGTGCAGAAATACTCTTATTGTTTCAATGTTGCAGTTGCAAAGAAAAAGAGGTACACTACCGAATCTAAAGTGCAAAGTTTAATTCTGATTCACTGAAAACGTCAATGTAGAGCTTATAGAGAAATAGATGCTGGCATGATTATAATTCTTACAATAATGGTTTGTACTGAAGTATATTTTAAATAGTACATGTGTGTTTTTTCATATTAATATGGGCGTTAAAAGTGTTGGCTGTTGTGACCTGAAATGCATGATTTTAGGGCACTCGAAGAAATGAACAAACAAAGTTGTTTTGAAACGTTTACATCAGATATGCACTTCAACACAGCTCTCTCCCAGTGCGATAACTGTTTTTAATCAGGGTCAGTAGAAACAATAGCCATCAACTGGAGCGTACAAAGAAAGCTCTTTCGTTCGCTAGCTAAATGTCAAGGTGAAGGTCACTGAGTGACACAACATTTGTTGTTGTCATATGGCGGGAAATTTTCGCGCTTCGTTTCAATGCTCGCGTAGTTTTGGCGGAATTGTGTCGATTTTGTGTTTTTCAAAGAAACTTCGGTCTATTGAAAAGCACTGATTTTGAACATGCACGAGACATTTTTTCCTGAATGCCGCCTCAGTGATTTCTTTACATTTTCTGTACTAGGTAGGTTTTGTTTTTGTCTTAGTGTATGCATTTTCAATGCATCGATTGTTCAACTACAAGTATAAAACAGCGGCGTATACTTTAAATCGGCTCACGAATAGGAATAAAAATATTTTTTTAAATATCTTAAACTTTATATTTAAGTTTTCACTATTTTTTGGGATACGTTGGCTAATTGCTTCTTTTTCGTCTTGGTTCACGATAAAGGTGTTACCGAGCAAATTCGTTTACCGTACAAAATGAAGTGCTGCTCGAAACTTTGCATTTGAATTTGAAAAGCAAAAATGACGCCAAAAAATTATAAATTGTATATTTGATATGTTGTTAGTCATTACCTTGTCAGTCTTCAGGGAAATTCTAAACCTTATATATTTCGGCATGTTCTTATAATTTGAAATTTTGTCACTCACTCTTTTCCCAAATTTCAAAGAGACGACTGGCATTGACGATCAATTGTAGCAATTTCACTCTTACTCAACGTGTTGCATCTGGGAAGAACTGCTTTACTACCTGTAAAAATTGTAATTCTGAAAACGTCTTTATTCTGTAACTTTTTAACTGCAAAAAAAGAGGCAAAAACTGCCATTTATTGTAGTTGGCTTGTTCCAGAATAGCCTTGAACCTATTGCGCATGTGCAGCGGTTATTGAGCTCTGCCAATCATGTTTTAAAATGTTCTTATCGATTGTACAATGTATCTAAAAGTGCCGAGTGTCGCTATCCTAATTACTAAAGTATCCAACAAGAGTATGCGAAAGGTATGCCATACTGATGGCTGTTCCAATAACGTCTGCCAAGTGCCAAGCAAAGAGTTCTAAACTAGTGTGGCAGTGATGGAAGATGGCACTACTGTGACTATGTCGGACGTTGACACTAGTCTGACAATGGTGGAGGATGGCACTAGTCAGGGCCAGCGGAAGGAAGTTGAATATTAAGGAAAGGAGGGGGGATTCGCAAGCACCTAAGGCGTGTGCTACTTAGGGTGCATTTCTTTGGGAAAAATCACAATTCGGATTCTGAATCCAAAAAGGGATAATTCGTTTCTTTGGGAAAATCCAAAAAGGGATTATGAATCCTATGAATCCGTACTCAACCAGGATTCAGTGGATTGAATCTGAATCCGGATTCTTGGGATTCATCATCCGAGCGTTTCTTTGGAAAAGGATTCGAAAAAAGTTTATGTGACAAGCGGTCTTCGTGGTGAGTAACCAGATAGTAAATTTTCAAGCATCGTTATTGTAGGTCTTGACATTCGGAAATCCCTTGAAAGTCTTCAGGTGAATAGCTTGGAACTGTCACCCCGAAAAAGTTGCTAATTCTGACATGTTCAACTCTGTTTGAGCATGTCGCTTTTAAAAGGAATATAACTACCTCTTCTACAACACGATAAAGCAACTCGTTATAAATTTGAAAGTCATCGTTCAATACTTCCTCATAAAACTGAAACATAAACAAACTTACCGCTATTTTGGATTTTGCGTATAAAGACACGCGAAGTGCATAACGGTTGGAAAGACCACCTGGAAAAATCCCTTTTGGGATTTTTCGTTTCTTTCGCAAAAATGAATCCATGTAATCCCACTCGAAAATCCAATTTTGGATTTTCCCAAAGAAATGCACCCTTAAAGTGACAGTAGTGAGTGAGTGGCATTAGTATGACAGCAAATAAAGGATACCACCACTGTGACAGTGATGGTGACACAGCGATGGGGAATGACGCTACAGTGACGGGGATGGTGAGTGGCACCAGTGTAACAACGATGGAGGATGACACTAACATGAGAGAGATCTTGAGTGACACCTGTATAACAACGATGGAGGATGACACTGATGTGACAGGGATGGTGAGTGACACTAGTGTAACAACGATGGAGGATGACACTAATGTGACAGAGATGGTGAGTGACACTAGTGTAGCAACGACGAAGGACGACACTAATGTGACAGGGATGGTGAGTGATACTAGTGTAACAACGATGGAGGGTGACACTAATGTGACAGGGATGGTGAGTGACACTAGTGTAACAACGATGGAGGATGACACTAACATGAGGGAGATCTTGAGTGACACCTGTGTAACAACGATGGAGGATGACATTGATGTGACAGGGATGGTGAGTGACACTAGTGTAACAACGATGGAGGATGACACTAATGTGACAGAGATGGTGAGTGACACTAGTGTAGCAACGACGAAGGACGACACTAATGTGACAGGGATGGTGAGTGATACTAGTGTAACAACGATGGAGGGTGACACTAATGTGACAGGGATGGTGAGTGACACCAGTGTAACAACGATGGAGGATAACACTAATGTGACAGAGATCTTGAGTGACACTAGTGTAACATCGATGAAGGATGACACTAACATGAGAGAGATCTTGAGTGACACTAGTGTAACATCGATGAAGGATGACACTAACATGAGAGAGATCTTGAGTGACACTAGTGTAACAACGATGGAGGATGATACTAATGTGGCAGGGATGGTGAATGACACTAGTGTAACAACGATGGAGGATGACACTAATGTGACAGAGATCTTGAGTGACACTAGTGTAACAACGATGGAGGATGACACTAATGTGACAGAGATCTTGAGTGACACTAGTGTAACAACGATGGAGAATGACACTAATGTGACAGGGATGTTGACACTATGTATCATATTGATTACAACTGACAGTTCTGTGATAGCAACTGTCAAGATCTTTCACACTAGTGACGCTACTGTCAATACTGCTCACACTGTTCTGACACAATTGTCAACATCGTTCACACTAGTGTGACGTTACGGTCAACACCGTCCACAATAGTGTGGTACTATTGTCAACACCGTTCACACTGGTATGGCACCACTGTTAATACCGCTACAGTCTACAGTCAAAACCGTCGACACTAGTATGACAACACTGTCAATACCGTCCACAATAATGTGACCCCACCGTCAACATCGTGCACACTAGTGTGACATTACTGTTAACACCGTTCACACTGGTATGAAGCCACTATCAATATCGTCCACAATAGATAACAGCACATTGAACACAGTTTACACTGGTATGACACTGCTTTCAATAGCTTCCACAATTGTGTGACACTACTGTCAACACCGTTTCACACTAGTATGAAACCACTGTCAATATCGTCCACAATGGGTGACAGCACATTGAACACAGTTTACACTGGTATGACACTGCTTTCAACAGCTTCCACAATTGTGTGACACCACTGTGAACAACGTTTACACTAGTATGACACCACTTTCAACTGCTTCCATAATCGTGTGATACCACTGTCAACATCGTTCATAGTGGTATGACACCGCTGTCAACGCCGTCCACAATAGTGTGACACCACCGTCAACACCGTCCATACTGATATAACACTGTCAACACCTTTCACACTGGTATCACACCACTGTCAACACCGTCGACAAAATAGTGTGACACTACTGTCAACACAGTCCACAATAGTGTGATATGACTGTTAACACCTTTCATACCGGTGTGACATCACTGTCGACAGCGTCCACAATAGTGTGAACTACTGTCAACACCGTTCACACTGGTATCACACCATTGCCAAAACCGTCCACAATAGTGTGACACTAATGTTAACATCGTTTACACTGT
This sequence comes from Bergia sp. 'catenularis', assembly GCA_025434825.1. Classification (NCBI taxonomy): domain Eukaryota; kingdom Metazoa; phylum Cnidaria; class Anthozoa; order Zoantharia; family Parazoanthidae; genus Bergia; species Bergia sp. 'catenularis'. The sequence continues at coordinate 6,113 of JANRMR010253459.1, forward strand.
TGTGACATCACTGACGGGTATTTTCCGCGTATCGACTTTGAGGTTATTCAACTAAACCCTAACAATTTCAATTGAGCGTTTTCGTAGGGTAGCGTTAGGGGGGATGCGGGAAGAATTAAAGCGAAGCTTCATCCTATGCGAAGCTAGGTTTGCTTGATTCCAAACCCGCAGTTTCATAAGTGCCTGAAGGCTGGGCGTTGTTTCTAAAATGAAAAAATTCAGGCGCTATGCCGAGATGAGAAACCATAGGAAGTCATCCTAATTAAAATCCAGAATACAAAAATCGAGAATACATTTTTGACTTCCAAAAATCTGAACCTTCCGCTATAATGCGATAAGAGGAACCTTTCACAGTTTCACTTGAAGATTCGATGAAATCGAGTCGGAAGTCAAATGCATTTTAAATCAAAATTAAACAATCTACGGACTTTTTCCACCTCTCTCTAAGGGAGAAGAGATCTAATTACATTTCTTTGTATAAGAACATGTAAAATTGGCTGAGCCCGACGATGTTTTTTATTCAGTCCATGCGTTTCTTAAATCTCATCCCAAAGTTCTTATAAACAAGGCTCTTATAATGGAAAAAGAGCATATTCAAAAGTGCCACAAACTAGCTTTTTGGGTACTGGTGTTTAGCTCTTTGTTAACTGTGCGATTCTTGTAGAAGGTTTCGCCAGAGCTTTTAAACAGTTGTCTCTTTCTTGCTTGACAGAAAAGCCTCGCCGTCACCGCTGCAGCCATTTGAAGTCTCCTCTGTATTGACCAGTTTATTATTCTCCATAGTTTTTTCATGATCTTCCATATAGTTTCTGGCCACTTCCCTGTGTGCATGCCTGAAACAGCAGGTGTGCTTGTTGTTCTGCTTTTTGTTGCCACGGTTACGATGACAAAGATACTCACTTGTTGAATTTGAAGATTCTGCTGGGGAGAGAGAGCCACGTCTCATAGTGGAACGTGATTGGTTACCTCGGTTGAAGTGTGCTTTGCAACATGGCATTTGACAACAAAAGATGTATGAAAGATATTTGATATAACCGCGCCTGAAATGTCTTGTCAATGTCCCGTAAACAATGGGGTTGAGGCAGGAGTGAAAGTACAGAAGCATTGGAGCGAATTTGAAGAAAACACTTGTAGCTGTCTCTTTGTCTTTGTCAGTACCGAAATCGTACATCATCCACGCGATCTGTGCCGGCAACAGACAGACAGCGAACAAAATGACGATAGTGGCAAGAGTTTTAATCACCTGCATGTTCTCTCGCTTTCGTTCTGGGCTTAGCCCCGCCGACCTGCCGCCGACATCACCTTTCCCAGCCATTGGCCGATATAAATCCAGTCCGATTCTTATGTACGCAATAGCGATGGCAATCAGTGGTAATATAAACTGTAACAGGAAGAGCGTGGCTGTGTAAGTGCGGCGTAAGGAGGGAGAAGGCCAATCTTCCTTGCAGCCCTGAGGCTTCACCACCTTGGGTTTGGTCACAATCATTAGGGGCATGACGTAAACCAGCGATATCGCCCACACCACCGCTATCCACAGGTAGATTCTTCTGTGCCTCATCTCAGGGTTGAAAGGGTTCAGTATCACTCTACATCGATGAATTGCCATCGATGCAAGTGTATATATACATACACATATGGTCCATGTTTGCATCGCCCACACAAAGCGACAGTAAATCTCATGATTAATGGTCGTCTCGAAAGACATCACAAAATTTGTTGGCAGACAAAGGAACAAGTACGAGAGATCACTTAGCGCCAAGTTAAATATAAACAGGTCGTTAACTGTTCTTCGTTCCTTTCGTCCGATGACTACGATCAGGACCAAAAGATTCCCCGTGCATCCAATAGCAAATGCCGCTACGTAGAAAACTTGATTTACGTTCTTTTCCGCGTTATTATTCTGTGAAACTCCGCCGATTGGAGATGACGTCGAAGAGTTGTTCATTTTGTCACCCTTCGCTGTGATTCAGGGTGAAAATTCCAGAAAGTCAAGGAAGCCGTGCGGCACTTGCGAGGGTCAATGATTGTTAGAATTCTGGAAAGGACAGCTCCTCACCACACGCTACGTTCAACACAAATAACCCTCAAGCAAAATTCTTAGCGAATTTGACAGTGTTCCAGTTTAAATTAACACACAAAACAGTCATGAAAGGTTTGCAGTTTAACTAAATTATTCAAGAAGCACCAGGGCGAATTAGTCTCCCAAAATTCTCGTAGTTTTCTTCAATTACTCGAAGCAATCGTATTTGTATTCTTTTCTTGCAACAAAAAGACCTCTTCCTTTTCAGTCCCAATGCTGAATTTACCCTAAAGGAAATATAAACATAAAATCAATTTTACCAGTACTAATCACTATTACTATGGATCTTCGTTTAGATATACTCGCCTTGTCGAGTTTTTTTGTTTCCACATAGCTAGCTTTTCTAAAGGAAGATTAGTGCGAAGACAGTTCTGACTTGCTGTTTAATAACAGGACAATCGACGATCGTTTATCCCCAACAGTGCTGGGCCGTGAAGTTCGCGTGTGTTAATTACTTCTTGCCTCAAGTGCTGTATAAATACCATAAATTATGATTTCCTTTGATATTACAAGACTCTCTTTACACTTAATGTACTTCACAACTCGACGCCACTGGCAAAGTTTAACAATCATTTCACTAAGTTCATACGAATTCACCCGGTGCAATGATGTTTTAAAAAAGATTATTCAGCTCCGGAATCATCCCAATATGGTTTATCTGTTTTCAAATGAAAGCCAGTTTCAAAGGCAGATGATTCAGAACCCAGTTCTTGGAAAATCGTTATCTGTTTTTAATACTTTCCTTATCACTGTTTATTCCGGCTACAAATTTCGCGCAAACCTGGTGAAATTGAAGGTTTGAAGCCTATATATTTAATTTCTTGAGTATAATTAGATAATGGTCATGTTACTGTTGGACTCTTCTGGTTTTTATATTGCTTTCAATTTACCAGGTTTTGTATATAAATGCAAAAAATCCCTTTTGAATGCCTTACGACAAAAAATTACCGTTTATGATGGGCTAAAACGATTCTAGGACAATAGAAAACAGCTTGAGAGCAGCGCAGCTGCAGAATTTTGAGAGTATTTACCGTTATAGCAATACGAAATGGTTCTTTAAAATGGATCTTCATTTTCTAAGATGATAAAGTATGGAAGACTTATTAGACTAGCTGAGGTAATCACGGCTCTCCACGTGTAGTTTCGCTTTGCAAAACGAATAGCCATCCAATGAACTTCATCAAACTAACGTGATTTGAGATTCGTCGCTATTTGTTGATGGATTTCTTGACATTTACCGATACTTGGAATATTTATGAGCTATGCTCTCGGTAATGAATGGGTCGGTCAACAATTCATAGAGTTGATTCAATTCTAAACGGGGGACCAGAAAATATATTGAAACTACCACTGATATTATCAAGAACCAGTTTAAATGAAACGTAGAACAATTTGAAGACACGGATACTGAATTTATACACGGAATTCGCCAGGAAATATGAAATAAAAAGGTGTTCTGCAGCCTTGCTCTGAATTACTTGTGCTTGTTAATTTGTAAATCATTCCTAAAATGGAAAAAAATAACGTAAACATGTTTAAATATTGTCAACAAAAAGGAGTGGTCATTATCGACGGTAGAAAACAACGTGGTACGTAATACTGCACCAAATATGGAAATTTAAGCTGGATTTTGCCAGTACTGCATTATTTTTAAAAGTGATAATGTTTGTAGCAGTTATCATACGGTTTCGTGTTCAATCTGGAATAAATGTGTACGAAAAAGTGCAAATTAATCTCAAATTGAACGAAAAATCATATGATAACTTGTTAATCATATGCATGAAAAAATTGTAAACTAATTCATACGAGTTTACAATTAGCAGCTTCGCGAGGAAAAAAAACCAATCGAGTGCGCCAAGCGAATAACATTGCTTCTGGGCCAATCAGGTTGTATTTTTTGTAGCTGTAATTGCATAGAATTACACATTTTTGCACAGAATTACGAAGTAATTGCACTGCTCTTAGCCAATCAGAATCAAATGAGGTTTTCCTGTATATGATTATATTAAAAACTACAACGTTTGAGACTGAATAACGTCTTAATGCATGCTCATACAAGTCTTAACAATGTACTTGTTCTTTATACACATTTCTGCTATGTACATGTATTACATGCAACATGAAGAGCGCCGAGAAAAACTATAAAAAACTAAAATTGATGGAGGCTGACGACATCGCTAATATCACCTGGTAATACCACTTGCTTATACGAGCGCGTGCCATCCACCATACACTAAAAGAACAAATTTTCTCTAAACCCTTTCTTTCTCCAATGAGCTTCCAGAAAAGTTTCCTCATCCTTTAATGCTGTCTATCATACATTATAAAGTCATACACAATTAGCAAAATATTACTTGGAAAACTAAATCTGATACAATTTCACTTCAGGAAACTGTTGATTCACGTGGCTGACACCACAGACTTTCATTAATCCACAGGCGGCAACTCAAACCTTGATTATGTTTTCAAACTAATATCTACAAACACAACCAACATAAAATGCAAACTGCATGTACACTGGTCGATCAACTTAAAAGAGTAGTATTGATTTATAAGTAATGTCTGAAAACGTTAATATTTTTCTCATTTAATGTCTAGAGTAACCAAATCATGGATTGACTAATGTTTGCAATATGACCAATTAACGAATCATCTTGCATACGTAGGTAGTTATGTGTATCTTGCGCCAAACTCTTGGCTGTTCGGTAGCGTCCTTCAGTATATTCCAACATATTAATTGACTATTAAAATTAAAAGAGGGATTCTATTCTTTACTGTCTTGAGTGTGTGTTTAGAGTTTGCCCTTGGGCATTTCTGCTTGGTATGGGCTCAGGTTTCCTTTCAAAATCAAGTTAATGACGACACAAGACTTAGGAAACATCTACAGATTTGTTCCAAAGAAAACATCGATGTTTAATTTACCAATAAGTGAAACGCAGGAAGACCTGGAGGCTCCATATTCGATAAACCCCATGTGGGAGCAATGCCGTGACCTTGTAACTACATTTGGAGAATGCTACCTTCCCACATAAATGATTCATTTGTTTGGAAAGCAATTTTAGATAATCAAAACAAAGTTATTACTTATTAGTAGTTCGAGTCTTTGCTGTCCAATACTATTTATCTAAATCGATCACCAGATGTTATATTGCGCGATCTGAAGTATACAGATTACATAATGTTAAAACACTGATCGCTTCTGTTTACACCAAATCAATCGCAGCACTGTTCTCCAATCCACATCTCCAATTAAAATATCGGTAACTGATTTACATTTTTCGTGTTCCGCATAAAAACGTTTTGCGGGCATTCATTGTATGTGGATTTTGTACACACGAGTCATTTCTGTTTTTTTTCAGGGCCTGCAGCTGCTTAACACTTACTCAATTGTGTCATGATAGCGTTCTGTGTACTTTCCCTAAAACAAACTTATATTCTACTAAACATTAGCAAACTATATATTCGATTAGAAGATCTTTTTTAGTTTTATTGCAAATGTCAAGGGTGTCATTTGAATACAATATTTTTCATTTTTACGGTAGTATTATTAATCCTGAATATAGAAGTTATTTGGAGCTGGTATTAGTGATTCCAAATATAGAGGTTATTTGATGCTGGTATTAGCAATCTCGAATTGGTATATAGAAGTTATTTGGAGCTGACGCTGGTAGTCGTAATTCCGAATTGGTATACAAGAGGTATTTGGAGCTGAAGCTGGTATTACTAATCCCCAATTGGTATATATAGAAGATATTTGGAGCTGACGCTGGTATTGCTAATCGCCAATAGGTATATAGAGGATATTTGTAGCTGACGCTGGTATTACTGGTCCCCAATTGGTATACAGAAGATGTTTGGAGCTGACGCTGGTATTGCTAATCGCCAATTGGTATATAGAAGATATTTGTAGCTGACGCTGGTATTACTGATCCCCAATTGGTATATAGAAGATATTTGTAGCTGACGCTGGTATTACTGATCCCCAATTGGTATATAGAGGATATTTGTAGCTGACGCTGGTATTACTGATCCCCAATTGGTATACAGAAGATATTTGGAGCTGACGCTGGTATTACTTATCCCTAATTGGTATACAGAGGTTATTTGGAGCTGACGCTAACCAAGTATCAGAGGACACCCCACTGGAAAGAATTTGTTTTGATAACGCTTTAAATGATAGCAGCAAGCGATGGTTGAAAAGAAAACAAAATAAACCGTTTTGTTTGTTTTTATATATCAGATAATTTTCTAGCGCATTTGGACTTAGACAAGGTTTTGCGAGCACCAACATATTGGATTAACTTCTAACGTCTCGTAAATGGTTCACAGTAGAAGGAAACTTGCAAATATCTGCGAGCAGATATATTATGTGTGCGGTATTGTAAGCCACTTTACTGAGATACACAGTTATCGTTCGTATGCCGAGAAAACAACCAACAGTATCAGTGCTGCGATTAACGATTAACAGTTGATGAAAGGTCTATTAAAAATGTGAATAAATGAGCTACCGCTATTCTCTTGGTTTATCAGCTTGATTATGAATAATAAGACAAACAAAGATATATATTTTACGACTAATTACTCCGGCAGGAGCCACACAATGTATATGAAGATCAGGCGTGTGCGTATCTGTGGGATACTCACCGACGGGAACTACACAATATGAACACTGAATACTACTCTGATGGGAACTGTACAATGTGTACATTTGGTACTACTCTAATGGAAACTGTACAATGTGTACACTGAGTACTACTCTGATTGAAACTGTACAATGTGTACACTGGGTACTACTCTGATGGGAACTGTAAAATGTGTACACTGAGTACTACTCTGATGGAAACTGTACAATGTGTACACTGAGTACTACTCTGATGGGAACTGCACAATATGGACACAGATATACTACTCTGATGGAAACTGTACAATGTGTACACTGAGTACTACTCTGATGGAAACTGTACAATGTGTACACGAGTACTACTCTGATGGGAACTGTACAATGTGTGCACTGGGTACTACTCTGATGGGAACTGCACAATATGGACACAGAAATACTACTCTGATGGG
>JANRMR010253570.1:0-10090 GCA_025434825.1 Bergia sp. 'catenularis'
CGTTGTTTTGTCGCACTTGTGTTCTGTAACGCGACACCACGAAAAGCTATCCCTCCTAGGAAGCGTTTACATGGCTTAAGTAAACAAAAAGTTACCCCTTCTGGGAGTGATACCCTAGCTGCCTGCTAGGGTTTCCCTACCCCTAGGGATATCCCTACCCTCATGAAAACTACAGAGTTATTCCTACCCCATGTAAACGGCCCCTAAAAAACAACATGGCTGACTTGTGTTGTCATTTGATGTCATTTCTGCTGTTACCAATTAGATTTAGGTTCCTTACACATTTTTTATATCAAATAACTGTCCTAATTTGGCGTAATTATATTTAATTGTAAGAAAGTTAGGAGGCCTGTGACTAAGCATTAATGGTGAAATACAAACAATATTGGGTTATATTCATAGAGAAAAAACATTAATTCAAATACACCCCTTTTGCGCGGTTTTGCACGCAAGTAGAACACAGCCTGGAGGTCAAACGAAACTGAACAGCTAAATCTATCACACGTCAAAAATTAAACCGGCAAAAACTGTGAAAAATACATTCTATCCGTCCTTTTCAGGTTTTATGGCTGTTCGAGCCTGTTTAACACCGTTTTCCGGCCAGAGTGGCTCCTCTCAAGATGCACAATCGGTTCATCTTACAGTTTTCCGGCCAAACTGAAGCTAGCGCGCTAATCCTACAGCCAATCAGTAAACATGGACAATTCTGCAATTATGTGATATCGGAGTATTGTCATTATCAGAGTACAAAGCTGGACAGCGTCCTATTTGCTCAGCTCCTTCAGTCGGGCAGAACCTGGCTGGCGGATGCTAATTTGCAGGCTACCTAGTACCGACCAGCTGTTATATACATGTTTTGGCGGGTTTCGTTTACACTAAGAACAAAAGTTTTGAGACAAAAAATTCAGAAATATGATCATCCGAATTGTTTTGGCGTCCTAAGTTTTTAAGTGTCCAAACTAAAAGAAAACCTGTACGATTATTTCAGTCTTCTTTTGTAGTGGCTATTTCCGTGTATATATTGGCTCTTTCAGACATTTTATCATAATCATTGCCATTTTTGCTACTCAAAAAGACAAAAATTATTACAGATACACCGCTTGTAGCATTGAAAATGGTGCTTGCATTTATCTGTCGAATATGACTTTTGGTGTTTCGTCTTTGTTGTATGTTTCACACTTTTCCCATTCTTCTTCGTACAGTGTAGAATAGCTTCATTCATTTCATTGTTGTGCTTATTAGTTCTGTCAAGTGTATCTCATATCGCTGCAGAGCTTGTTTAAGGGGGGCTTCCCTTCTCATTTTGTTGGTGATTAGAGTAATTGGAGGGGAGACTTATTAAAAAGGAACAAAAAATGTTCAAACGCAGCAAACACTGGATCTTAGCCAGCAAGTGCCACTCTTCGGAGGATATACGAGGCTGCGGTTGACTGCTAAATATTACCAGTAACAGCAAAACTTAATTTAGAACTTACTTAAAATGAAAAAGTTTCCCTCAAAATCAACATCTTTATATTTTCCTCGCAATCATCTCAAAAAGTCTCAAAATAGTAGTGAACCTTTATCAACTGCAGTACTGTTTTTTTATGATTCAAAATGCTTAGATCAAAGTTCACACGAGATGTAAATAAATAATGACGTAATTTCGTCAGCTGAGAATGTCGATAGCGAAGAACCGCCTCCTTAAAGTGTAAAGTCGACTTTGTAGACTTTGTAGGTGTGCCGTTCGCACAAGGTCCAAATTTGTCCAAAAATGTGAGAAATGGTAACTAATAAAGCCCCAATGAGCTGTTCAAAAGGCGGTTAACGTCCCAAATTTGTGGTTTCTAATGAGTAATGTATCAGCATTTCCCTTGTAGAACATTGTTCTTGGCACTGAGTTGCGATTCAGCTAAAATTAAGCGTAATGTAAATTAAAATCTACCGATAGCGACAGGAGACGCGGGTACTGGAAGAATATATGCATTGAGCAGTCTTTTTCGGTCGCTTGCCGGTCCTTGCTATTTTTAGCTAGATGTTTGTGTCCCAAATAATTGTATTTTTTTAAAGTTAAAAAAAAAAAGATTGTCTTGAAATACTAAGATGATACGTATTAGGATTATGAAATAACGATTACGCCTAACACGCATGGGGATCATTGGAAGACATCCTACAGTTTGTGCACAATTGGAAATCTTCTTGTACGTCTTCGTTGACCAGTAATTGAAAATATTTAACATTTCGTAGATTTTGTTTAGCTTTCGTGATGGAGTTGTGTGTTATGTGTTTATATTGCTCCAATATACTAAAACAAACATTTCGGTTTCGGTAGTAGCCTGTTCGAAACTCCCTCGCTTTCACCAAAACGTGGATTGTTTCAATCAAAACCACTTGGAATTTGAACGAAATCAGTGGATTCGAGTCTTCTTCCCGTCCTACAGCATCGTTCCTTGTTTGAAACACAGATAACTGAATCAGAACGTGAACAGCAGATGAAAGTGTCCCATTCCATCTGGAACTTGGTCAATTTTTAGCAATAGACTCAAGGTACAAAATCAAAGCACTCGATGCAATAAGAATTGTTACAGATTTATAGTTGTTTGAAATTAAGCTTGCATATCTAAGAATTAGGAAATGAGTCGCTTGTGAAATTACCTCGTGAATTGATGTTAATTGGCCGAAAGATAGAGTTATTATTTCACGACAACACGCGGTCAAGATCAGAAGTTTTCAAGGTTGAGTGCTGTTAAGCTGTATGCGACTTTCTTCTCTTATGGCGAGTTTTAGTTCTTCCAAACTTTTGTGATTCTCCATGAAAACGTTTTCTTTTATTTCAGTTAGAGATATGAACCATCAAAATGATACAAGTTTTACTTTTGGACCGATGTTTTTGTCTTTTGAAGAAACCGACAGTTTGCTCGAGGCAACGGGTCATTAAACTGTGTATAATGTCTGTATTAGCAATATCCCATTTTGTGAAGTCGTTGATTATTAAATATCAGCTGCTATTTATTTTCACAAATGTACTCCACTGGTTAAGTAAGCAAACATTGATCAACTTGGAAAATTGTTTAAAAAGACAACAAGATTAATCAAACTTTCTGCTCGTATTCAGTGCTATATGAATGGTATCATAACAAAGGAAAGGCTTTCTGCACTGAAGCACGCATCGGACGACAATTGCGAGATTTTTAGACTTAGAGTCTTACATTAAAAGAGAGCCGATTTTACAAGATGAATAAACGATATTTTTGGTCGTTTAACTAAATTTTCAACTCTTGTATTTCAACGAAAAAAACAGATGCTTTTGGGTTTTCATGTGTCCATTCTTGGTTCTTAGTTATTAGACCAAAATAAACTTACTCATTTAATATGAGTTAGTGGCAAACAATAGCAATCGAATCTAAAATTCTCAATTGTTTTGACCGTTGGTGATTATTGTTAATACCAACTAATTATAGGCAATGCTTATTAAGCTGATTGGGAAATGAATACTTGCCGCTGAAAAGGACGCCCCACTGAGATTTTTATTGCTGTTTGAGTCTGCAAAATTCTTTCCAGTTTTTCAATTGTTCCAACTTAAAGAATCGACCCATTCCACGGTGGAGCTTTCGAGAACTGAAACTTGAAAAACGACATAAGCGAAGCCAATCCTGCCCTAAAATCGCAAAATAATATAAAATCAGTGTCGTGTTAATAGAGTGAGAATGGCAATGATAAACTCCAAAGGATTAAGTGCATAGAACGGCGCGGTTAATTGGTCTTAATTCGGCTACTAAAAATCAATCAAGGGCCTTATTTGTAATAACATTTGGAAGTTTATCCTGCTAATAAAAGCGTTAACGTTTTGACATGCTTGTGTTGTAAGCAAAAAATAGTGCTAGGAACTAGTATCATAGGATATGAAAACATGTGTGTACTTCAGTCAAATTTGCAAATACTAAGAAGCCACGAGCAAAATCCAGATTGGATCGTGTGCATGAACCGTGGCAATAGACTATACCGAAGGTTGGTAGACGCCAATATTCCTACGAACCGTCTCTTTAATTATTGCGCCGACCAATCACAGGCAGGAAAGCTGCCTCAATAGTAGAGGTGACACGACTATCAGATCTAACATAATAGGTAAGACAACTTCAAGATAGACAAATGCAAGTGCACTGCATACTCGAACATTTGTGCTGCGGATGTCGTTTCAGTCTTAGAGGTTATCTCTTGACCGAGTTCCACTTTTGCTTGATAATAGATAAGATTTTTATCATTGAGTAAACAAGTATGATGGACAACACTCAGATCCAAGCTTTAGGAGGGAATTTTACCATCGATAGTATCCTAAGTCACCAGAAAGCTTGCCAAAACGCACCACCCTTAAGTACGAAAAGGGACTACCATGGTAATACAATCCAGCCAAACCAAAGCCCCAAAATGTCCGAAATGGCTGCGCAACCCACAGAAAACACAGAGCTGCAAGAAAATAACAGGAACACAAACTCAGGTAAACCGGCTCAAAGCTCGAAGCTCAACACAACATATTTATACAAGAGTTACAGGAAATGTGTTTCAAAAGACACCGCACCGCAATAATAGAGTGTCACTGCTCTCATTTTCCACATGTTAAGCTTCTAAGTGATTTCGATTGCCTCGTGGAGCGTAGCTGATATAGAGAGCAAATTTAGTAAATAGAAAGATAGTGAGCGCTTTTATTATTCTTAGTGCGCGATACATTCATCCATTTACTTCGTGAGGTGCACGCGGAATTGGTCGATTGTGTTTCACAGCATGGGTAGATGAACTTAGCACGCACAATCAATAAATGTAGTTTATGAAACGATGATGGATACACGACCACATACAGGTCTAAACAGAAAACAACTGCAATGAAGCTAACTGGTTTCACCATTCAACTAGTAAAGTTCACAAAAAGTTGGTTAAGAAATAGATTACCGTAGTTTGTTATTGAACCAATGATAGATGACGTAGCAAATGTTTAAACCCTTTGGACAAACAATTCAAGTTTGAAAATTCACACAAACTATTTTTCTCATAATAACTCAGCAATCTATCTGTTTGTACATTAGATGGCATGAAGGGGTTGTTACTCTGAAGTCGGACTGACCTTTCCTGTTTTGATAGTTGGAATATTCATGAGTACGCGGCGATATTTCAAGGCCGGCTGGACACTATACAACTTGTGAAAGAAATAGGCGTCAGCGAAGAAAATAAGATGAAATGTATATTGAGCGGTGCTGTGACACCCTGAAGGCACTCTCCAGTTTTTTTTGACCTCAATATAATCACTTCGTATATAAGACACTTGAGTAGCTATTTAAACTTTAGAGCAAAACGAAAAGACGTAAATTTTTAGCTCAAAAATTATTTTTTTTGAGGATGTCGCGACACAGCGGGTTCTACTAGCAATATTATTGCTTTCAGTCTAAAGGTGTGTCCACCATCAAATTCATAGTATATTGTGTTAGTAGTATCTGTCTTTGAATGCCAATTAGAGTTCTGCACTTTGTACAAAACTCATGCATAACTAAGAAAGGACTAAGCAAAATTGGTATAAACTGACCAATGTTTTGGTTTTACTTTTTAGTCAGTTTCTTTTATTTGTCAGTGAACTTTCTTCTTCCTAGCTGTTAATGCTATTCGTGGCAAGACGCCACGGAGACGCGCACCCTGTAATTGTTCAACAGAAATTCATAACAAACTTATAAAACAAATTTCCGACTTATTTGTGTGTTCTCAAAATTGCGTACTCGCGCTCCTCATTTCCCGTTATTTTGAGAACGTATTATTTAATAAGGAAATAAAATTATTTTGCTGCTCAGATGTTTCATATAAAGCGAATAGATAATTCCGGTGAGATTTCACTGTGTGAGATAAACCATGATAAGCTTGCGTCAGTTTATTAGGTGCTTAATGAGGGTAAAACGATTTTGCAGTTGGCAATAAAGTTCAATATTATTTGTTTTTTTAAGGTGACACCGCAACTGCCCTCAAAAGCACTCATCCCGAGAGAAGACCAAGCAAAGATGCTGATAAAAAGAGGCCACGCACTGCCTTTACCAACGAGCAGATTAAAGAACTCGAAACAGAGTTCAACAAAAACAAATATCTGAGCGTCTCAAGACGAATGGAACTTTCCAAGTCATTAAGTTTGACAGAAACACAGATTAAAATTTGGTTTCAGAACCGAAGAACGAAGTGGAAACGGAAGCTGGCCGCAGAGATGGAATATCATTTAGCAGCTTCGCAAGGGTTTTTATACCCTCCTCCGCCATTCTACTCCCCCCATGGTCCCCGGCATTTTGTGACTCCAACCCCGGTACAGCAAACCGGTTACCTACAACCACCTTCTCTTCACTTTAATTTTCCTGGCGCATCTCAGTATCAATCTCCAGCACAGGAGTCGGTCCCAAGATTCTTTGCGCCTCCATCGCATTATTAACAGAATATGCTTATAGATACAATAAACTGAGAAGAAAATTTTAAAAAAACAGAAATAAAAAGAAACACATATTTGGCCTACAAGTATATAATACTATCAACAAATTATTTTTGTGTTGTTGGTGTTACTGACCACGATAATAATCTTACAGAACTCATGACTCAAATTGCAGTATATCGATCCAAAGGCTGACAACTGGACATATATATGGAGTGGTGCACCAGTTTGAAAAAAGAGGTGTTTCGAGCCCTCAGTTCAGATTACAAGAAATATATTGACAAACCTAGTTTAAAACAGGAAAAGTGATAATCTCTTCCAGCACAGCATCCACAACTGTGAAGTTACAGTAAAACTGAGTTACATAGCAGCTATACAGCGCGAGACACAATTGTGTCGTAAAGTTCGGGTGAACGCGAGTCAGTGTCATTGAAGACAAGCTTCAGTCACATGCAGGTGTCTGGCTGAGACATCAATTTACGCTAAAACATAGAATATTTATAGAAGCATGAAGCATATATAGGCAGATAGACATGCTACAAGCTGATTTACAAAACTACATTGAAACATGAAAAAACCATCGCAAGCCACAAATTGACTCATTCGGTTTTCCTTCAATACAAGATTGATAGTTTTGTTTTTTGATTTGTAGCTTTGTTCTAGAAGTCTGTAAGTCTGAAGATTTGGAGAAATATCTATTACAATGTTGCACAGCCTTGTATGTATTCGTTATTGCGTATAGTTTCCAAGAGTAAAAGAAAGAATGATATATCATGTGGCAGAATGAAATATTAGGCTGATCATACTATCATGCTTCTTCACAACGGCATTGAAATGGAGTACTTGGCAATTCATATCATTTTTCAGAACTAAAGTTCTTTTTCGCTCTGTTATAGCCGACAACCAGCTATGCGCACAGCCAAACAACGTTCTATGTGTCCATATATCTATGAACTATACTGAGGAAGATGGAATCGCAAGGAAAAACAATTTTACTGACTTGTCAAGCTAGATGATATTATGGGCGACTGATTGACAAAACCAGTCATATCGAGTTTAAAAAGCTTTATCTCTCAAACTATTTTTGTTTATGAAGAAACAACTTTTGTTATTATTTCTCGACCTTGTCTTGACTTTCTGTAAATCATTTAGATTGAAGCATATTCAAATCACCTATCCTTAATTATAAAGAACTAGTGATATTTACTTGTACAAATATTCGATGGTTGTACAAATTAAAAAGAGGTTTGGGATCGCTTAGTCCAGCCTGTTTTTGTCCGTCATTTTGTATTTTCCATGTGTGAATTTTCTGTGACTATACACTATACTTTTCTTCTACAAGTTAATGCGACTTTTTAGACATTCAGCTAGGTCCTCTCCACAAGTTCCAAGCGGCTTTGGAAACAAACTGTTGGCTTAAAAAGTATTAAAAAAACTTACTATTTTTATTCTGTATCATGAGCAATACTTGATCCGTTTTCTGTATCAGTTTACAGAGATGATGGAGAAAGGTATTTTCAATTTTTTAATAACTTTCCCCATTGACTTTAAAAACTCGATTTTCTGATTTGAAACAAGAAGTAAATTATTTTCATCAAATTCAATTGGAGCTAAAATATGTTCAACTTAAAAATCTGTTTTCAAATTCACTGTTTATAGAAAACCATTCAGAACCACTAGAGTAATTTTCGTAACGAAAGCCGTTAGATTTTGTAATTTTAGCAAACATCTGATTTCTTTCACCGTGACTAGAGTTAAACAGCAAAACAAGTGTTGTCGGCTTTTTTCCTTTGAACTCTGCCGAAGGCAAAAAAATTCCTTCAAAGCAACACGTAGGAACAGTTCGCGCAACCTGTGTTATTACTTCCAATAAATCACAGGAGACATGTTTGTCAACGGCAGCTTTTGATATGCACAACGCTTTTTGATAACATTAATAATTACGTACATAATTTTATGTTTTATTAAGGTTTGATTGAATGTATGTTTATTTTGATTTGCGATTAAGGTAAGCATATAGCTGTCTTTATATGATTGAAACAAAACCCACCAAACTAACAGTTTTCGAGTTTTTCTCTGACTTGCATGATTGCCAGTTTATTTCAACCTGCACTCACAAGCCCTCCAGATCACAGGTGTTAAGTTGGTTGCACTTTTTGAACTACATGAGTGCAAGTTTTAAACGAAGTGCAGGCAGCTGGTCTTTTTCCCTGTTTAGAACGTGAACTCAGTGTTGGATTCTATTTGTTTAGAGTTGTGAATTTTGTGCTTGTCATACGTTTTTACAGAACATATATACTTTTACTTTTAGCGCTCAGGTTTTACTAATACTAACAGAGTTTACTAGTACTAAACAACTTTAATCTGTTATTTGGCCCGGTTAAATCCCAGCACAATTTCTTTTGACGCATTTATAAATCTATCAGCTCATCCACCACTCAATCAAGTCAGTCAACCTTCCAGCATGTACCAACAAATAAATCTCGGTCAGTTTATAACTGTCCGTTTCCGTTAATTTTGTGCTTTACCATTTCCCCTTGTTCTCAAATACGTGGAGTCTTCTCACACGGGCTCGCCTCTGGCTATGCGCACAACCAACGTTTAGATAACATCGCGCGACGGTAGGACAAAAGCAACAAACACGTGACAGTGAAAGTAGATTATTTAGCATTTTAAAAGTGTTCATTTTTCCTATCGTTTGTAGACTGAGTCTTTAGCTAATTAGTAACTTAAGTTTATCAGTTACGTTAGCACTCGTGTTTGACTGGAGCCCAGATCAAATGAACGTCGACAACTCTCCTTCTGCACTCATATACTACAACTGATTTTATCGGAATAACCTGTTGTTGAGATGGGAATCTTAATTAATCCTGCTGATACGAGATGAAAGATTTAGATAATCCATTTTAAATTCCTCGCCTCTTTGCATCGCCCTATACGCTTACATGTACATATAATTATTAACTGTGTTGTTATATTTTCAAATATGTTAGTAATTTGGTGTTTTAAACCACTCACTTTTCAGGAATACAACCGAACCTTGTTAATCAACAAGGATACTGGCGGGATACATTTGAGATATCCTGTTACAGAACTGTCCAGATTGTGGTGAAATCCTTGACATGAAGATTGCTAATACTCAAACAAAGTAGGAGAAAACTAAAATTGCGGAAAGCTTTGAATATAGAAATTCACAGTAATCCATAACAACAGACTGTCGTACAACAAGCCAAACGTATAGTCCCGCTCAAATTTCCAAAAATGTCCTTTGCGTAGTTCGTTGATACAAGTAAAGCTCTTTGCAACCTTAAAAAAAGTCCTACAACATTATTTCGCCAGGCGCATATCCTGATCAAAACGATTTGTTAAAAGATCACGAGTCTGGATACTTTGACGATTAAACCAATTTTCAGCACCGAAACGTGGGTGGCTCATCCTCCCCAAATTTTCGTTTGGGAGGCTACACCCCACCCTGCCCCCCTGCTCCGTCGCCTCTGTGTGAGTGATAATTAAGTGTTAATCTCAGTGCTTCTGATTTTATCTTTGTACATGGGTACCGTTGCGATATTGGTAATGGCAGTGCCACGGGCACTGACAGCGTTGAGAAAGGTGCACATATTGTTAAGAAATAACTAAAGTGATAAATAAATAAATAAATAAATA
>JANRMR010253681.1:0-26416 GCA_025434825.1 Bergia sp. 'catenularis'
CTCTTGTCCATATAAGGAACACCTTTCTCTTTCCATTCCCAATTCATTGTCATTCATTGTCCATTACAAGAGAAATCGATTTTTATTAATATGTAATTATAGCTGCTATTTACTATGATGCAGTAAACCCTGCATGTAAGAACCTGGGAGGTCAAAAGCCTACTGGCTAAAACTTGGAAAGAAATAGCTATCATTAACTATAAATCTTAAATTAGATATCAAATAAATAAGAACCCATTGCAGAAGAATTTGGAAGAATTTACTATTAGGCTTTTACTATCATGGGTTTTTTACATAAATAAGAAATTATGTAATTATCTATCGATATTTCATGATATTCAGCTGGAGTGAACACCACATTTGTAAATTTCTTGTTGTTTCCATGTGTAGGAGGGAAAATCCTTGCTCGGCTTGAGCAGTCTGCCAGGGAATTCCTCTATCCAGCTCCAACACTGACGGGAAAAGATGGTACAGAGAGGGAGGTGCTGCTCAGCAGATCTGTTCACTTCAATGTAAGCAGTTGAAAAAAATATAGTTTCACTTGTAGGAATTTTTCTCTTGCAATTAATTACTACTGTAAAAATTTATGGGGGGGGGAGAGAAAGGGTACACCCTGTAGGTTGTAGTTGAAGATCTATGCTAATTATGTTTTAGGGGCTGCAATTGAAAATCTGGTAATTTTTTTAATTAAGTTGTGGTCTCACAAATCAAGTCAAATCAAATTAAATTTTGTTTTCCATTCAGGGTATAGACCCCAAGCTGGAGTTCTCTACAACAACAGTGATTCAGGAAACATCTGTGCCAGGATCAGCTTACAGGGAGCAAACAGCTGTAGCACAGCAGGAACCAGACTCAGTAAGGATAACTGGAGGCGAGGGGGGTACTCCTCAATGGTTTTGGTGGGGATGTGTGGCACTTTTGTGAAACCCCTTACCCACTATCTGACCAAAATAAGTGTTTTTTCATATCCAGTTTTAGACTTGATGCTAAATGGTTCATCCATTTTTCAGGCTGCTCCTCTAAAACTGTATGTGTCATAATGTACATCTGCACAGTCCTAATTTCACACCAAAAATAACAAAGTTTATTCTCATATTCAGACTAAAACAGCACAAAGACCATATACACTTTGACACCATGCACACCTGTATAGCTCATGCGAGAGAGTATGAACCCCAGAGAGAGACAGACAGACAGACGGAGACAGAGAGAGAGACAGACAGAGAGAGAAAGAGAGAGAAAGAGAGACAAACAGAGAGACAGAGACAGACAGACATCCGGACAGAGAGAGAGAGAGAGGCTGCAAGAGTATAAGGGCACCTTGGCTAAACTCATTTGTTTACAATAATGGGTAGTCACATGGGAAATATTAATGACTGCTGATTAAGGAGATGTTTAATTCTAAAAAGTTTCATTGAACAAAGCAGTGTTTTCTAAGCTAGACAGATAAAATTTGATAAATTAGTGTTAGATATGAAAGAAGATATTTAGTGTGGTTGATGGTCAGTGTCTTCATGTTCAGTTTGTGGTCATAGCATTTGAGGCTTAAAATTTTAATAACTTGATTTAAACTTTAAAGTTTATTCATGAAAAAACTTGTGACTAGTAAGATAAATTACGTTTTCTATTACATTGGAAAATCTATGTTAAAAAGTGTATAAAGATGTACATAACTGATACAGGATGGTAAAAAAAAGTGTTCTTAAATGGATTTGTGTCTGATCATTTACGACAACATGTTTGCTGTCATGAACAGAGAGAAGCAAATATTATATACTAAACTTATAACTGTTCAGGACAAAAACATGAAGTGATTTTTGAATGTCAGTCATCTAATTAGTAATATTTCTAGAAAGCTTGGTTTTTTATAGGCTTGATGTTCTGTTGGGGAACTCGGAAGAAAACTTCTCAAAAAGAGTAGGGTGATCCCGGTGTTGTGGCTTGCATCAGTACTGCAATAGCAGGCATTTAGCGCCAGTTATATGATTGTAAAGCGCTTTGACACGTTACATATAAAGTACCATGTAAGCACCGTAATTAATTATTTTTGTTTTTAGGTTGTACTTATTTTGTAAGGAGAGGATAGATGTTAAAAAAACTTGGTATGGAATGAAGGGTTAAATGTTTGGTGTCTTCTGCACAGGAATCAGACTCATCTTCAGAGACAGAGGAAGAAGTGATTGTTCATCCTACGCCGATGCACCACAACCACAGTCTTCATGCCAAGGAGAGTCATTGTGTGTGTGAATGTCCTCGTCGACCTGAAAATGATGGCTCTGTAGTTGTCAGGTCCAGGTCTGTGTCACCAAGGAGACCTCGCACAGCATCGCCGACAAGGCAGCCGCCTTTTAAGGCTGGAAAAGCAGACGGAAGTATCATTTCTCGCCGAAACTTTTCACATTCAGCGGGTTCGAAAGGTAGACGACGAGTACCAATGCCTGCTGAAGGTGATCCAAGTAAGTTGGAAGTAACCTTGTAAATGTTTCCTACAGAACATTAAAACTTACGAAGAAATCGTTGGGTTCTACATACGAGTCCTATTTCCGAGTTTTGGATTAGTGTAAATAGCAAATACAAGCAGAGCTGGTATTAACATTATATTTTGCAGACACATTTTTAAAATTTTACCATAAAACCGAAAATAGTTTTGAATTATTTGTCTTTTTGTATAACTGGACGTTTTTCTAGTAGTTTTTGTCAACATTATCACCTGAACCCATGTAAAGGCTGCGAATAAAAACTTTATATATACGCTCTTGTTTTATGGAAATGTTTAATCTAATTCTTGGTGTGCATTCCGATGGGTCAAGGTTTAAAGTTCAAGCTTTTATTAGTATCATTTTTAATTTTGTAAGATTTTGTTCTCGTGTTTAGATGAAAAAAGTTAATTCTGTGTAGTTTAAAGTTGGGACAAAGGAACAAAACTTTAAGTTGTTTTCGACTACCGTTTTTCGACTGGGCTAAGAGTACGCACAATCTTTTGGTCAATGTTCAACCTTGTGGATATTTTCTTCTCTAGTGCCGTGTTCCAACTGCCGAGTTCCTCACAAAGATTGCATCGTGTGTCAAGCGTATTACAAAGTATTTGGCAAGGATTTCCTTAAGCATAGATTCACGGCCAATGGTCACAAGAGATCCACGTCAACCCCATCATACACCGCGTTTGCTTCTGAGCCACCCCGGCGTGCAAGAGCACGAGTACCTCGCGACGAACCTCTGTACCAGTCAAAAGCGTACAGCGCCCCCTTAACACATGTGAGGAGAAGGATGTTCTCAAGTGATGAAGAACCAGTTAGAACATCTTCACCATCTGAAGATATCCACGAGAGAGTCGAAAGAATGATTAGAAGACACTCGCCGACGCTTGTAAGTTTTAATGTGATGTATGCTGCAACTTGACATTAATAGTGTTATAGGGATGTTTCGACTTTGAGGTTAGAGAATCATCATCAGAATAAAATAACTTCCAACGCATGATCAACAACAGACCATAAAGTCATCAGTTTTTATCAAGCCTGGTTTTCATATGTTGGAAAAATCCCAGACGATCAGCGATTTCGTAGTTTACCAAATCCCCGATTTAAGACAACCAGGCTTTTGCACGATCCTGACCGTCAAGAAAATCGGGGACACGTATGAAAAATAGAAGTTTCTATTTTCCTGATTCATCCCCGACTATCCCAGATAATTGGGGTTAAAGAACGTATCATGTTCTCATAAGTCGGAAAAGTCTTGGACTGTCGGAAAAACATCGAAATTGCCGATCACTCCAGGATTTTCTCGACATATGAAAACCAGGCTTAACCCTCGAACGTCGAAGGTAGGAGGGGGTCGAATTGACCCCTCCCCCCAAGTTTTTCTGACCTAAAACTCAAAGCTTTAATGCAATCAAAATGAAACTTGCAGTACCTGTAGTCCGATTATGTAGGTATTTTTTGAGGTTAATTGGATGACGTCATCACTTATAATTTATGAAAATCAATTATGCAAATTTAGATTTGAATTAAAAAAACGTATATTTTTGATAAAATTTGTTTTAATTTCTTCTTTTCCATTTTAATCTTGATTATTTTCGTATTTGAGACTGTAAATACATATCTTTTACTTATTTCAAGAAAATTTGCTACAATTTTGCAAAAAAAAAATTTTTTCCCAAAATCCAAGATGGCGGATTTTGTTGTGAAGCTATAGCAGCAGTTATTAATTGAAACTTCAATTTTTTGTGAAAAGTAATTAGTTAACCCAAAGGTGTTACCATCCCAAGCTCACTCTTTTTTATATAACCATATGGAAAATCCCCCTTCTCCTTTGGGTTAATTTGTTATGAGAAATAATATGCTTTTGTTTTACTGATCAAAACGTTTGCTTCCCTGGTTGGCCCAAGTTGGACAATATATGAATTGTTAGTTCATGTTACGTCATTTGATGCGGACAGGATATAGTCAAAAAAAATTGTTTTGAGTTGCAGAAAGTTGCCAAGGACAATTATGATGATTATGATGAGCTTTCAGACTCAGACGACAGTCTGCTTTCGTTACAGGAGCTGAGGTAAGTGTAATATTTGTGGCGATAACCAGCTGCAATAGTTAGTACACTACTATAGTGACGGCAAGTGACTGCAATGATAGTGAATGATGCAAAGTGAGACTGAAAATGGATAAGAGAAATACCGACTTACTAAGCAACTTAGTCGGTCTCTTCAATCTCGCAACTTCCCCGCTTGTATTAACTTATTTTTAAATCGTATTGTTACGTATATTTTTAAACTTTAAATGGTGTTTGCTTAAGTAGAAGCGTGTATTCGGCCATGGGTCAGTTTAATTCTTATTTCAAGAAACGAGTATAAATACAGATTATTTATTTCGTCTTTTATCATTACCTAAATCAGTAGGTAACTTTCATTTGATGCTTCAAATACACCATTCTGCTAGTGCAAAATTTTGCTAGATCTACTCGTTAAAAGGGGCTTAAACGTGATTGTTTAATTTTCAGTTAATGAGTCTGGACAAATTTAATCGAATTTTATCCCCTTCAAAAAATCGATTTAGCAAAATTTTGCATTCGCAAGATGGTGTACTAGAACTAGCCAATATTGTGTCAGTTAGCTTGAGTTCGCCGTCCATCGTCCTCGACGATGCTTTAATATCATTAATTATGAACACTAAAACGTCTGAAAATGTTTTTGAACTTTTATTCAAGTAGACTTTTGGAGTTTTCAGTTGTGGGGTTATTGTTTGGGTCATTTTTCCTACTCAGTTTTTGAGGGAAGGACTTTGTAGTGTGGGTTGGTTATGAAATCGTTTTCGCAAACTTAAATGAGCAAACTAAATTTAGCTATCTGCAGGACATGAAATTACCAAAAGACAGATTCCAAGAAAAAAAATATTGTAAGCAGAAATTCTTATTCCACCCTCAAAGTATTTCCTATTAGTTCTGATTAGGCGATTCTTCCCTTCGGGCCGATAAGATGTCAGCATATCCATATTTTATGATGATTTTGCTGGCAGATCAGAAATAAATGAGGCTCGGATGGAGTCGTTGGACCGTTCATTTGAAGATCCAGAAAATCCCCCCTTGGGTACCAGGTTGGATCGCAGGTAAGACACACATCCACATCCACGCCTCGCCCATGCTCGCGTATACACTTACGTGCATCCACACAAACATACCATACACACTTACACACTCCTATACACACACACAAATACTTACTGTACAAGTAATTTCGATTTAAAGCGTCGGCTGACGTTAAAACGCTGCTTTTAAGGCTGTTAATGAAACTGAATTATACTGCACTTTTTCGCTTTTTTCATCATTATTCTCCATTTTTGTAGTAAAAAGCTGTCGTGACTGTAACTTACTGTGATCATAAGTCGTAAATGAAAATATAATGTAAAAAACACTATACGATTAGAAACTTCATTCTAAACTTCATTGTAAACATATATTCCTTGTCTAAAAATCCTGAAAAACTTTCCTTTGCTAATTATTAATAAACAACTTCTTCGTCAAATCAATTTCAGCCTTCGTGGATACTAAGTAGCAAGACAACAGTGCGGTTTCTACAGGTGAATATTAAACTTTCAATATATCTTAAAAACGTGTTTTAAGTGTATCGCCCAGACACCGAGTTAACGTAATACGTTAGCCAGATTCATGACAGACAAGCTAGCATTACACCTACTATTAGGTCACCAGGAAAGATATCTGATAATATTTATCGTTTCAACTGAATTTTACAATTGAGATACTGCAGCCGGAAAGGGGAATGGTGTATACTTTCTATCTGAAGCCATTTCCCTTTGTCTTTGACAGTAGCCTTTCTTTCATTTTTGAATGCTTTTTTTTCTAAATGGTTTGACAAAGGAAGCAGATGACTTGCGATCTAACATCACACAGAGCCAGCGTTTAATCGCAAGTTACTGTAAGTTTAGATAGTGCGTAACTTCGAGAAGAAAAGTATAAACATAGCTAATCACAAGTTTCTAGATTCTCGAGCTTACTCATGGCTACGATCATCGTGTCTCACTGCAATTCCCTGTTTCCACAAATATTCATAATTTTTTTCTGGAATGGATTGGCGCATGCCGCGACCGAAAGGAACAGTGGGTTTAAAACCGAAGGAAGTGAAAGTTTCTGCGTCGGAAAGTATCAGTTTTAACATTCACGCAGTTTTTAAAATGAAAAAAGCGTCTCCTTGTGTAGCAGATGGTAAATACCTACAACCTTGTTCTCTACAATAACTTTATCAGGAAAACTCTATAGACCTGAGAATGTCTAGTGTGAATTCGCTTGTGCTTCCATCTCGGTTTTTTTTTATATCCACACAGTGCAGTGTAGTTATTTCTAGTGTCTTTGATTCTTAGTAGAACGGAAAACGTTTGAGTTTCCGCTTCCGTTACTGATGTTAATAGTCTGGTTTTTAAAGTTGAAATTTGACAGCCCCACTCGAGTGAGATTAAATTGTCCTTCTTTCTCTCATTTTCTTATCAGTGTGACGGTTCCGCTATCCGAGGGCCAGTATTGGTCAAACCGGAAGGCCCAGTTCACCGGGAAGTCGCACCGAGCCGTGTTCGAGGATTCGTTACAGGACATTTATCGTGACTTGTATCAAAAGGCCAGCAAGAGATACTGATGTGTGTGTCGATGTAGGATCAAAAGACCAAATGGCATTCGTGGCTAAGCAGTTCAACCTTTGCGACACATACTCATACATACACTTGCATATCACACACAGGATGTTCATCATGAGGCGATATAAAAGACTAAATCCAAACTAATAACACATATAAGCGTTCTTAAAATGGGGACCACTAATCCTGCGGCATTGGGGGAATAATTGTTACAGACGGCTATGACCTTTTGACAATTATGTATCAGTATGAATGTTATTTTGCTTAGATGGAGGATAAACTTTACTACATGTTTTTACTTTTATCATTTTCTTTACAACTTTTTGGTAAGTAATTAGTTTTAAAAATGTACTGGCTTTGCCTTTTTTCATTTACACCAAACAATCGTCTTGCTAAAACTGGACACGTAAGTCACCATCTAGCAACCGCCGAAGACGTGAGCGAGCCTTGACGTTGTAAATGTATGAAATAAATTTGTTGACTTGTTGTAGTTAGCCTGTTTGGTTTGGTCGTTCTTCACGCTCGCTTTTTTAATTATTTTTTTCTTGGATAAATTCTGCTCCTGTGTGACTTCTTGGCGAGGAAAACCACCTTCGGTGTTGCATAGCAATGAAAACAAGTGATATTTTGAAATTTAGTCAACTTAATGACGTTTTGCCACGACTTTGTCACAGGGCTGCTATGTTTAGTTTTCTTGTAGAAATATCCTTCTTACATTTAGAGTAACTGAGGGCCATTTAAAATTGTCGCGAGGTAAAATACAACCCTCATTAAATAACATTCTTATCAACATGATTTTCATCATGACCATAATTTCTGTTTACAAGATTCTGATTGTAAACACAACGAATTATTCTTTTTTGGTAGCCGTGTCGTACAGAAACATTCACTATTCTAAGTCGGAACGGTTGGACCAGTTAGACTTTAGGACCCCGCTGTTCCGTGGTTTAAAATCAATGGTATTTTATTAGAACAGTATAAACACCGCATATTCGAATCCTTTCGAAATAGCTCAAATTACTCGTTTTAAACTAAGGAGTCTCTTAACATGTGTTTTCTTCTTATTCAATAGAAATCAATAAAAGAAATATTAGTCTCATCAAGTTGGTATGCAAGGGCGTTCTTCATTGTCGAAGTAACTTCAATCGTGACAATATATGAAAATATATAATCAAGGGAAATTCAAAGCCTCAACTAGACTCAGTCAAACAAAACTTTAGTGCTACCGTGCCCTTCGGCAGATGAGCCCCTGCATGGGAGAACGCGAGCTTATCCCCGAACAGCGGCGAGCACTGAGCCCACTTTTTCCCTTATTGGCAATTAAAAATCGATAATAGCCCATTTGCGAATCCCACAAACGAAAACTTGAAGTAGAGGCGTGGTGGAAAGTTTTCATATCTCGCATCGGGTCATTGTTCGCAGGAATTGAAGCGCAGTTCGGAAATCGACTGTAGTATTAACGGAGAGACGCAAGGGTGAAAAAATATTTTTTTAAAAATTTTGTTATAGTTAAAAGCAAACGTTTTCGATCAGTTTGATCATCACCAGGCTGTGAATAACAGGGAGCAAACAGCTAAACTATATACAGTTGAAGGTGAAAAAAACAATTACAGAATGTGAACTTAAGTGATTCCTTTGGGATAAAGGGTCAAATGAAAGGTGGAGACTTGTTTATTGAGAGAAGGCTGATGTCTGCCAATGATGACAGCTACATTTGTTCTTCTTATCACGTGTCGAGAACCTTTCAAGTAAAAGAGTGATCAGGATTTGCATAAATGTGGCGTGACGGTTCAGCTACTACAGTGGTTTTGTGTTCATGTTCTTGCCGGACAGAGAAATTCCTGGATGTTTCGCCAATATAGCATTCGTGACAGGCTTCACATTTCCCCTCGTACATGACATTCGAAGGATGGACATTTCGGTCTTTCAGTGAAAATAAAGAAGCGCTCTTGCGTGTTTGCCACGTGATTCTGAATTTAAAGTGTATTTGGGTGTAAAACGGGTGAGTTTGTTGACAATTTCTCATTGTTCTTGCAGCATGGCAATTGATGCTTATGGTTGGTCTATCATCAAACGAGTGGGTCGGGAATATTCTGTCGGACTCAGACGGATATATTTTTTTATTTAAACAAAAGGGATAAGAATAGGCTAGAACTAAATAGAGTGAGACAAAGTCAACTGAAAACTAGGTTTAGCCCAATGAAAACCTTTATGGCTTGTCGGATCA
Source organism: Bergia sp. 'catenularis' (assembly GCA_025434825.1). Taxonomy (NCBI): domain Eukaryota; kingdom Metazoa; phylum Cnidaria; class Anthozoa; order Zoantharia; family Parazoanthidae; genus Bergia; species Bergia sp. 'catenularis'. The sequence continues at coordinate 9,361 of JANRMR010253681.1, forward strand.
GTTCTCTCTGTCAACAAAACTTTCTTTCTTAGGAACAACTAGAGGTTTGTATGTTTGCTTTCAGAGCTGTGTAACTAAGTAAGTTTTCACTTTTGAACCTAGAGGATCGTGGATATGATTCCAGTTTCCTTAGTCAATATCGCAAAGAGAATTAAGAGTCTGCCAGGAATGAAACTCTTTTGAAATTCCAAGTCATATACGATAAGTAGAGTAAGTTGTCTTCCACAAAATTAACAGTCAAGACATTTTAGATAATCAACAGTTGGCTTATTTTTCAAGTTTTCAATTATTTGTAGAGCACATAACGCCTCTACCAATAGTCAGTTGCCCTGAAAATGTTATGTTATCCAGGCAGATGTCTTCAGACTCAAACAGATCTCACATGTTGTTTCGTGGTTCAAACACTTGCCATGCATTTGTAAAATATATTTGTTAACATGGTAAGTGTGGTAAGTGGATACCACTTTCTAAGTCTTCATTGTCAGTGTTGCATCGATGTATTCTTGTGGAATTGGTGATAGTTATTTAGCATGTATGTACATGAATAAACACAATGTGTTAGATGAAGGCGAATCTTATGTTCTTCCGTTGGTGACCTCCATTGGCTCATCCTGTTCAACTTCCTCTGATCCCGGCCGACGTGGGGGTCCCCCCTTAGATGGCACCTGGCCACTCTTCAACATCATTTCCAGCCTTTGCATCTCTTGCAAAGTCTTGGCATTTGCAATAGCAGCCTGAGGAAGAAAGAGTGGATCATGATACTTTAGTTTGGAAGACTACCGAATACGCTCAGTCATAAGCAATGACGTATAATTTGGAATGCACACGTAGCTTCATTGTCAAAAGCGGTGCAATATAAAGCAAAACACACTATTAGTTCTTTGATTTTGAAGGAGTGGGGGGTCGTGTTAAGACTGAATAAAAACACAAACTAATTAATTGATATGTAATAGTCCAAACATAAAAAGTGTAATAGTCTTTGTCTACTGTAATATGAGACGAGAATTGTGTGACCACGAACTTCAATTCCTGCCCTTCGGTACCTGCAACGCACCAGCAACGACAATAACCTGTTTAATCGCAAAGCAACCTATTGTCTGGCGTTTGGCATTGAGATCACAAAAGATTACCCTGATGTTTGTCTAAAACATTTATGCAACCAGCCAGGACTCGCATATCTGCAGACGTACAGTCTACAAACCAAAGCTCTAACAACCCCAAAGATTTGTGATCAACTAACATCCTTTGCGCATGCTCTGCGTATGCTCTCTTTTTTCATGGTTCACGAAATTTACGGAGTTGAATTTAGCAGAAGACGTGAGTCACACATCTCCAAACTAAATGATAAACACAAGTCTTCAAGACGTGGATGTTTGAAATGAAATTTGAGTGACAGCAGCAAAGAGCAAATCTTCAAGCTCGAGTTCTGATTTTCAATATCGCATTGCAAAGAAAATAGTAGTAAGAGTTTAAAAACACGCCTTAAAAAAGGTATCTGGATCACTGAATACAATGTACTCCTGAAGTTCACATTCATCAGTCAGCACTAATTCTGAATTTGAATTAGTGTAGATTATTAACACTTCCACGTTATGAATCTACCTTGATAGCAGTCACATCTCTGTTTGGTTCAGCAGGAGGAGGCCTCCGGACCTCCCTTGCACCAGGGCGTGGTGCACCTGGTACAAACCTGTTGTGTGACAAGGAACTTACTGTTAGGTTCCTAAAGACATAAACAAACTTGTTTTATTCTGTTCAAACCAAACCTCACTAATTTGTATAAGTATAAGTTTTAAAGGAGCTTTGGGTTGGCTAATAATCTGAAAGCTTATTTGAGATTTTTTAGGAGGATTTGATGGTGATGATGATTCTTTACTTGAACTAAGTTCTACAATTCTTTACTTAAAACTTTTCTTATTATACAGTACAATCCCTGGAGAATCCCAAAACAATATTCTTTTATCAGATGCAAACAAAGCGGAAAGAACACTGGCAGTTGAAATAAAGTATCATCATTACTTGAGTTTTTTGTTGACTTACATCAATTTATCAGTGATGATGTTGATTAGAGGTAAGAGAAGACAATTCATAACAAAAATATTTTTGTATTAGACAGGAAGGATTTTGTAGACCTACAGTGAGAAGGGCTTATCAGTCGAGTTTTTTTGTACACAAACTGAAGAAGCTCTTGCAGTTACAGGGATTACAGTTGGCTGGTTAAATGTTTCTTAGAGCAAATGGCACCATTGCAGCACCACGGCTGTGCAGCCATGACTCTGCAGGATTGAAACTTCTGTTTCTGTTACAGCAAGGGTACTGCTACTTTTACAAAACGTATTGAATTTCTTCCACAACAGAGTCACAGCGCTATTGCCGCTTTAGCTAGCTGCTTTCATTTGTTTTTTATGAATGTATACATTAATGACTTGTGACTTCACTGAATCAACTTTATCCTAAACATCATGTCATTAAGAACTATCAAAAGTATGGCATCAAGTATTAGTAAAATTATCAATCACTCAAAACAGATTTGTCAGTGTCTAGCTTCCCCTCACAATGACTGTCAAACAATTGCTATTTTAAATTGGAAACACGAAGTAGGAAAATGATCGCAGGCTGCACATTATTTTATGAATTGCCAAATTCTTCCTATATTTTACAATACTTCACGAGTGGAGGCTGCTACAGAGTACACTAAAAAGGAAACAGCAGATCAAGTTGCTTTGCCATGCCTAAATGAACTTACGTTTTAGCTCTCTTTCCTTTTTCATTTGTTGTTTCTGGTCCTTTCCGCCCACTAAACATTCTCTTTGCTGCCTCTCTTTCCTGTGAACAGCAATTAAGATATCACAACTTAAGCTACAAACTTTAACAATGTAACACACTGGAGCCAAAATGGTTGAAACTGTTCATACACTTTATTCATTAAAGTAAAATTGTCATAAAATAGTCGAAACAACAAGGAAAAGAAATTACCCTTTGTTTCACTCGCTGAAAATCCAAAACTCTGAGTTGTGGAAGTTTGTTGATGATATACAACCTGTAATGGGGTCTGTTGGTCACTGGATTCCGCAGCAGACTGAAACAGATATTTTAACGAAAATAAACTTTATGCTAAAGAAACACAATTGCACTTGAATTTTCATTTTTAACAGCAGATGTAATTAACCTTGCAAAATTGCTGTTCAAATCTAATAAGTAGAATTCTAGAATGGATGTTATTTCACATTGAATAAAAATTAACATTGGTAACTTATTAAAGACCTCTAAACAATGACACCATTTGTACTGCTAATAAAAATAAGGTAATTTTAAACAACTAAATGTAGATAAAACAGACACACCAACAAAAACATTTCAGACTGTCACCTACACTTTTTAAATATGGTTAGAAAACTTCCAAATGAATGTCATTCTTCAAGTAAATCACATATTGTATCACTGTAACCGATAACAACCTACATGCACGTTTACATTCACGTTCCACACTGTGAAGTTGAACATTCAATAGAAATAGAAAACTACTTAAAGTATTTCATATATACATGTATACTTGGATCTCACCTTAAGGACCTGAGTGACTTCACCGTATGCAAAGGGTCTATCTCCCTCTGGTAAATGTAAACAAAAAATGTTATGTTTAAAAACAGTGCCATCCAAAATTTTGATGTCCATACACCTTTGTTTCACTAAAAACATTTAACAATAATTTATAACTGAATGTTTTGTAAATTTTGCCTGAAAATGGTTACAAAACAACATGGCCAGATTGCTACATTATTCAACATAACAGATGGAGTTAACTACATGTAATCTCAAAACATGTACCCATTATAACACCAAATAAAAAGATATGTACATGGTTCTGGTTACAGTGGTAACATTTAGGGTAGGTAGGTGGTGTACTGTAGCAATTTTACAGCATACTGTTTCAAGGTATCATTGTGCAATCCTGCCACTGCTTGGCAAAAGATGTTCAAAATGCAAAACAACTTCTGCTACAGATATAACAAGCACAATTCTGCCTTAAACCTTGCAATTACTGTGCAGATGGCTTAATTTCATGGATGATTGAAACAGATTTCAGTTATGAGTGCTTGAGCAAATTTTAGTGTTGACCCATAGGATAAATCATTAACTAGCAAAATATAGCACCAAAATGCATCAATCCTTGAGAATTCAGTTCATTAAAATGGTTTCTTTGTCAAATTGAATCGATTTGATCAGTATACTTTGAAGAAAATTGACAGGAAATAGTTTTGCAAAGCAGCAGTTTTGTCTGGAGTAACTGTGAAACTGCCCTTTAAGGATTTCATCTCATTTCACAACTTTTAACATTACCAAAATACCTTGAATAATTATTATAAGTTACTATATTTTTATCACATTGTATAGCTCGAGGGTAATGGTATAAATATGAACTGATCAAACTTTAAGTAAAAGCCAGAAAGTTTGTGGTTTGTTGAAAACTGACTTGAAATTTTAGCCATTGGCATTGACATAAAAAATCAGTGAATCTCCAAATAGAAGCATAAGTTCAACTTTTGGAGAAAAAAGATCTAGGGCCAGCATAAAAAAAGTGTACATGTAAGTTGGACAAACAGAACCATTAATAAATCTTTTTATTTCGCTTAATTACAGTAGTAGCAAAAAATCTGTTAAATTTAAAGGGTTGGTTTAAAATTTGGCTTATTGTTTCTTTTAAAAACCCAATGTTGTCACATGGAGGTTTTCCATCTCTCTCTTAAACAATAGTGACAAAACAAATAAACGATATAAGACTAAACTAAATACCTTGGCACATCTGAAAAGAGTTAATACCAAAACTGACTTTGTTTTGAAACTACTTGTGTGAGCATTAATTATTTTAAAGCCTGCCGATTGTAATTGGATTTGTGTCTGAAAAATTGCAGTGTTCTTCTGTTATTATTTCATTTGATAACAATATGAAATAACTCTTAAACATACTGACCAGCTCCTGCATGTTGTTATTTGTGAGAACAACAGATTCCAGGTTGGGTAGAGATTCTTCTAATCCCTCAGCAATGCGGCTGAAAAATGATAAAAACAATAAAAGCAAAAGGTGTAAATAACAAAACACAAATATTTGTTTACTTTGATCACTAAATGTACATTAATTTATTGTAATAACAAATAAATTGTTTGTTAATAAATAAACAATTATTATATAATATTGGTGTGGTAAACATCCATTCAACCCTTTACCAACTCCACAATGTATCTTGTTAGCAACAGAAAAAACAACATAAAAACCAAAAGGCATTAGTTTAACTAACTACATATTAAGTTGTTAAAAATATAACTTCATGTACATAATTTTTGATAAAACTTAACACCATCTTTATCTACCATGTCTACAAAAAGAATAAGGGCACTATATTATTTGTTTACCATGCATGATTTTAACAATTTATTCCTAAGAATCTGTGTTAACATTGCATTAACACTGCTTAAAAAAAAAAGTTAATGATCAACATATCAATATATATGAACATACTATATACTGAAAAACTTTAATTTTACCTTTGAGATCTACTGAAAAAAAGGCTTGTCACAAGTTATTTCTATGATTTAGGAATATAATTTACGATCACTTTGGATGTGTGTAGTCAGTAAAACAAGTTTTGCTAAGCCCAGACATCTTACATGTATGTGTATAGTTCTGCAATCTTTGGCATCATCAAAATAATTTCCAATTTTTTCAAAACTGGGGCTTGAAGAGCAACAGATTATATATACTGAAGATAGAACATATACTGTAGAAGTGTACTATATGTTTGGCTTTAAAAATCATCATCAGTTGATTGAAATGTTATTGCATATTATTCTCTTTACTTAAATGTGATATTCTGATGCTGTACCATTTAGTGTTTCTTACTGCAATTAAACTAGTAGTAGATAATGATAGCACCTATTAACAAAGAAGAACAACCTTGGGTGACGCCAGCTGTATTGCACTGTTTCCATGACAACAGTGTAAATACTGTAAACAACCTTACCTCTGTGACAGTGTTCCAATGTACTACTTGAAAATCCACGAATATTGAAAGATGTTAGACTTTGGTCTTTAACACATTTTATAACATACATATAACACTCACAGTATACAGCCGGTTATCAGAGAAGAATAATATATATATGTATATATTTATATAATAATAATTGTAGATGTGAAGAAGCTTTTATTTTATGCTACAAATTCGTCTCGAGAGGGCCGGAGGCCCTCTCTTGTCAGGCGCTATGGTCTGGATAGACGTTTACAATCTTTATACTGTTATGATCTTTGTACTGTTATGATCTTTTTACTGTTCCCACAAAGATCGTAAGCTTCTATCCAGACCATAGCGCCTGACGAGAGAGGGCCTCCGGCTCTCTCAAAACGAATTTGTAGCGTAAAATAAAAGCTTCTTCACATCTACAATTATTATCATGCTCCTCACTGTTGAGCACTGTTCAGCTTTTTGAAGAAGAAAAACCACAGATTTATATATATATATATATATATACACACACATGTAGGGGTGCACAAATTGTACAATTTAGATGTTTGATTCAAGTCTAGTTGTACACTTACATTATTTATAAAATTATCTTCTAAACGTGACTGTACTGTTCCCACAAAAAAAAAATATTATTTGGCAATAAATGAAACTATTCAAAAATGTAGCTAAATATTACAATGTAAATGGGAAAACATTAAACTTCAGCCTACCAGGAATATAGCACATAGTAATAAAATAATTTTTAAGCATCAGATTCTTTTCAAACTTGTTGCTAGGTTGACAAGTAGTTTTAATTTACAAACTGTACAAAAACCTGATTTCCAGCTTGACAACATCAGATCTTACAAAATTATTTGCATGAAAATGCTGGTACTGTAATAGTATTGTCAGTTTTATACCATTGTATTTTTAGAGTTTTCTATCAGTATTTTTTTTCTTTTTGCTTGTTAGGTGACAAGGCAGTTTTATTTGGGTTTTCAATGGATTTAGTTAAATAATCATGAGTTTTGTTGTGTGTCAACATGTCCAATGGATGAACCTTGAAATGCAAAAATATTACATAAACAAAAGCAAAGGGTCTGACTGATTTGTTCAGATATCCTCTTTCCACTGTGAAATGTACTAACTTAATCCACAGAATCTGACCAGACAGCTGAATTCTGTTAAGCAGAAAGGTCTGTTGAATAGAAAAAGTTACAAGATCTTGAATTGCACTGCAAACTTTCTGAGCGGCCTAAAATATTTTGGGGAGAATGGTGTTGCTTTATTTTTAAAACAAGCTGTTTAACTTCCAGCTCTTCAGCAGTAAATTAACTAAATTATATACTTAAATGTAGGTTGTACACATTTTTCACATAATTTGTCACAGTCAGTCTTCATGATAAAATGTAATTTATAAAAAGTATGTCTTTGTAAATGCTGTGATTCCCCCACCCCTAAATTCTGATGTTTCAATATTGTTTTAAGCAGGTACCAAGCTACATGTAGTATCACAAAATAAAGGGAATACAGGAGGCTAATTAAAGTATGTCATAGTTAACAAGAAAAATCTACTTAAAAGTCAAATATTTCCTCTGATACACATGGAATTTTAGCTTTTAAACATTCTCAATCAGTCACATTTACAAATAACTGCATGGTGTTAGGACCTTGCTCTACTAAAAACTAGAGTTTTGAATGAAAAATAAAAAAAAGTGAGATTTTTCTTTAAGCAAGACCCTTTTGAACCCCCAACCTACCATATTCTGTTGTTATTCAGCAGCAAAGTCTTTAGTCTCTTGAGAAGAGGAAATCCCTCCAGCTTGCGTATGTCATTGTCTGATAAATCTAGGCAGTCAAACTGGTCCTGTAGCAAATATGTTCAGGAAACTGTTACAACTCAATGGTACTTGTTTAAAATTATCATTTAATTTAATAAATTTCAAGATTTCAATGACAAGAGAGGCATCATGTGGACAACTTCTCCAGTCCACAAGGCTGACTTTTACAGGAAGCCAATTTTCAGTGGAATTTTTAAAAACTGAACTTTTGAATGCTGACTTTTCAGTAAGGCAATCAGTACTTTCAGTGTCCTAGTATACAATGTCATGTAGTTTTCTTAGACTTCACTGAAATGAAACCTTGATTCCAATCTCAGTGCATTCTTCTACTTTTTGTTCATTGATTTTTCTTTTCCTTACTCACACACAAACATGCACTGGCCATACTCCTGAACCCTCCTCCAAGATAGTTATCCCTGCCAGTGCAAAAAAGCCTACAGTGTATATGTACTATTACAACATATATGTTTACAATATATATATCCTCACTTCTACTGATGCTCATTATCCTTTACATTCATTTAATCTATCTATTATATACATGTATAAAGTAGCAGTTCAAAAATGAGGATATTTAAAAAAATTTTTTAATATTATAATACAAACTTTATTTTAAAGTAATGAAGAAATAGGAAACCCATTATTTAGATATTACTTTGAAACTCTACAAATTTGCATTCTCAAATCAACCAATTACTTACCAAAGTTGCCCCAAGGTTTTCTATGACTGCAATTTTGTATCCTGTAATAGTTAATGCAACATAGAAGCAGCAAATTAGCAATCAGAGAATCTGTTTCATCGACATTTAATGCAGGGTGCTCCTTTTAAAAGCTTGCACTTAACACTGGCCCCTGGACTAGCGAGTTGTAAGTTTCACTGGCCACCATCTCGTTTATACATGTATACACAGCTTGTGTTTATAAACTAGGAATTAACTGCAGCATACGCTTTTAGCTCAAACTGTATTTTAATTTCTTCTCCTTTCAACAAAATGATATTGTCAATTTGCAGCATGTTTTGGGCATATGAAAAATGTGTACTCAAAGCCAAAGGCAGCCGGTCGCTCGAGGTTACACAGTTATTTATCAAAGTAAAACCTTACAGGGGTGACCAAGGTGCTTATTATAATGCAGAATAATTAGTATCTTATAGTTTTGGCAACTTAGCCAAGTCTTCACTCAAATCCACGTACCAATCGTTTGTTAGTTTATACGTTAACAATAACTTTTAAAGATTTCGTCTGCCACCAAATTATACTATTCAAGCTTCTTACCTCGTAGATCAAGTTCGCGGTCTTTCAAAGCGTTAGTGTATTGAGCACACTGAAGAATGAAATCTGCTGTCAACTTCATAATTTTTAAGATATCTATCAAATGCACGCTGCAGTTAAGAATTAACGTCTAAAAAATCAAATCTTGCAGTAACTCTCGGCCGATTTGGTCTTGTTGTGTAGCAGCACTCTTCAAAAGTAAATTATCTTCTCAATCTACCGATAAGCAAGGAAAACTTCAGCCTATAAGTCACAAAAGATGGCCGCCATTTTGAACGCTTCTTGCACGTGTACGGACCGCAGTGCACCATGGGACTTTGAAATATTCTCTAACCCAGTCCCTCGCTGTTGCCAAACGTGCCTGGCAGAATTTGCTTTCATGTGGTGAAAAAATGGCGGGTGATGAATTATTTGAAAGCGTTCCAGTCGTAGACGTACATTGCGATAATTTGGCTCAAATATGGCCACACATGCTTGATGCAATCAAAACAGCATCATTCATTTCGCTTGATACGGTAAGTGTGTCTAGTGTATGGTAGAGTCTAGAGAAATTACGGAGCCGATGATGATGAAGATCATGCAGATTTGAGGCCGGTCTTTGATCATGACATATCATTTGTCGACTGCGGTCAGCTGTGTTGTACAGCTATTGTTCCTTCAACGTTTTTTCGTTTTGGAAAAATTGTACCATAATTCAGCCATCACTTCAAATTCGTGGATTTAAATATGTTCTACAGTGGTCAATAAGTAAATTGTTATCAAATTAAATCTTAATGTGTTCTTTTGATTCTTAACATTCAAAGTTTTCTACATAAAAGTTTTCTAACAACTGACCTATCACAAGCGTTTTAATTCTTAAAAGAATTTTAAAGACAGTCCAGAGTGTTAAGAAAATAATGTTGTTGTAAAGAGCTGTTTAGGTTGTAAAGAGCTGTTTAGGTTGTAAACAGCTGTTTAGTTTTCATGTGCAAAAATAGGACTTAATCTAACTTCTGACTGCAAGAACTTAAAACTTTGTATTCATTTGGTAACTGGTAGTACTGATTGATCATCTTAACATAAGATAAATAATCAACTTGTCCAAATTAGTCATGCGCTCTCCTCCAGCATTAATGTCCCTTTTATTAATCTCAGCGTCTACACCATCCTTCAATTTCACCAGTTGAGCACATCTGTTGTTGCCTGCAAACATTCGGATCAATCCTGGCTTCTGGGAAATGACCCACCTACCCCTCCCCTCCCCTAAACCTAAAGTTAAACCTAACCCTAACCTAAGGGAAATGACCCACTCACCCCTCCCCTAAACCTAAAGTTAAACCTAACCCCAACCTTGACTCTAACCCTAACCTAAGGGGAGAGGAGGTGCGTAGTTACCTAGAAACTGGGATTGACCCAAACATTCTTTCTTTGCACGATCCATTCCCTGATTGAATGCACTTCAACAAGAAGTTGTTTCTGTGCAGTCCATAAATACATTTTGTTGAGCACTCAATTATTACTAGCTTGTAATTAATTATACATATATTAGTATTGTATTTTTCACAAATTATTATCAGCTTACAAGTATTTCACTATTACCTGTACTGATTGCAGTTTCTTTGTGGGGCAGCTGCTACCCTCTCGTGTGGGATTAGTCACAACTGTCAAGCTGATTTTTAAAACCCTTACAGCCAAAAACACACCATACATGTATGATGTGTTGCTAAATTCTCTTAAATGACATCTATACTTTCCTTTTAAACAGTTTGGGAGAATTTTGTTTTTCATGTTAGATAGCTGTTTTTGTTTAATCAATCTCTTTATTCTCATAACCAGACAACTTACTTTGTATAGATTTTGTGAGGAGAAAATAGATGTTGATAGACTGGCTAGGGCTGAAAGGATCAGAACTATCAAATAAGCTGCTGGGTGGTCTACCAGAGAAAGAATTCCTGTCTGCAAAATTAGTGCATTATTCACCAGGCTGCAAAGCGAGTTCACTGATTGGGTAAAGCAGTGACAGGTAAAATTTTACCATATGCATAAATTATTGTTTGTTAAGTACTTTAAACTTACAGGAAATGAGTGGTCTTGGAGAAAGGAAAAAGCTAATGGCACAATCAGTGGATGACAGATACAAGTCCATGTGCAAGGCAGCACAGTCAAGAGCCATTCTGTCTGTTGGAGTATCCTGTTTTTCACTGCAACCTTCTCAGCCACGCAGTCACCCCAGAAACCTGCACTTTACTGTCAAGACATATAATATTCTTGTTTTGTGTGGTGAGGACTTTGTCGTAGAACCTGGATCACTAAAGTTCCTTACTGAGCATGGATTTGATTTCAATAAGCAGTACTCTAAAGGCATTCCGTATATACGAGGCTGTGAAAGTCCAAAGGTTTGTTTTGCTCTATTTTTTGAGTACTTTTAAGATATTATTTAGCTATTTAAAAGTATACTTCTACAGGTACTGCAATTTTAAATCTTGTCCAAACCAAGGATGAATAAGATTAGTGTTTATCCCCAGTTCTTGTAGATTAAATGTAAAGCAAATGAAAATCCATGACCCCCCTCACCTCTCCTCCCTGTATTGGATCCTAATTCATCACAGGTTAATCTCAAAGACATAATAATTTATTACTAACAGTAATTTGGTGGAGGTTTAAATTCATGATCTTTGAGATATACTAACCAATGTACATGTGTGTCCCCCATAAATATAGTGAATACAACTTTTAATTTTCCTAACCTTTTGTTTCAGAATCCTGTCAACTTTTTGGAGCCATCAGTACGGAATCTGTTCCTGCAAATTGTTTTGTCCTCCAAGCCTGTTATTTTACACAATGGGCTATTGGATCTAGCCTTTTTGTATGAGAACTTCTATAACCAGCTGCCAGGAAATCTCATGACCTTTGTGTCTGACCTGTCAGAGATCTTTACTGGCGGTGTTTTTGACACCAAGTACATTGCAGAATTCCATGCAAGAGAACCTGCATCATATCTGGCCTATTTATTCAGGAAAAGGTATAAGTCTTAAAATTAATTTTATGTTTAGTTTTTCACTCCTTTCTGTTGATTAATTTTGAGAAAATGGCATTTGGTTAAAAACATAAGTATTGACTCCATATTTTCAAGTATCAAGTGCAAAATTTTCTCAACTTGTTATTGGGAAATATATGGTGACAAGTAATGAGAATTTAAAAATTCGTCAATTAAGACTCTTGTGAGTGAAATTGTTGTCAACGATAAACATCCAGGGCTGAGGTAGAATTCTTTGCTCTTTCTCGTTTTCCTCTCTGTTTTTAAGTACTTTTTTCTTTGATCAAATTTCTTTGTAGCCAAAGAATGAATTCCAAAGCAAGAGAAGTAGACAAAGGTCATGTGACCTTAGGCTTTGACATTGAACCATCCCATAATCCCTGGACTGAGTATGTATCATGTAGTGGCACAAGAGAGGGTTATGACACAGAAAAGACTTCGCCTTGTGAACTGTATGCAGTAAGTATCAGGCTAAAGCCTAATGTGCCACTGAACTAGGAAGTTTTTATCTTACCAAATAGCTCTGATAAAGTTGTATAAGTCCCATTTGTTTTTTCTTTGTCACTGTTTAGAATAAGCCTAATTCCTATGTAAGGAGGTTACACATATGGGCCTCAATTTAATACCGTCCTATCATTACTAATCTCTCTCTCTCTCAGCTGTTTCTGTCTCTCTGACTCTCTGTCTTTCTCTCTGTTTGACATTTTGGTGAATTTAAGGTCCATAAATTTTTTCTTTTCATAGTTTTTTCCCACATGATCACATTTTTAACCTCACTTTTAAGCATCATGTTCTTTATTTCCTGGTTTTGTGTTGTGAGATTTGGTCAAAAATGTGCCTTAAATATTCTAATTTGTGGCCTTGAAAAGTTTTAGAAATGTTCTAAATGTGTTATAAGCAGAAGAAACACTGGCCTGTGCTTTCATCACCATTTGTATTCTTTCACCAGCCTTCCCGTGTGCTTGTAATATGAACTTTAAGCAGCTGGTATTACTACGGCTCAGACAACGTCTACTGAAAACAAACTTTCTGGTTCCTTTTTCTATCATACACAGTACCACCTACTCCATTTTATTCTAGTTTGTATGGAGGAGTGTAAATGCAAAAATGGTTGTAAAGCCGTACTGACAACAACATAATTTGCATATGGACGCTCACGTTTTCTACAAAACCTCAAATCAGTGTTTGTCACGTTGTAATTTTGAACTTGACGGTGACCAGATGCAATGCAGTGTGTTGACCTCCAGGGGTAGAAACTAACTTTATTCAGCACTGGTCATCCGGGCCAGGTGCAAAAAGAATCCACCGACAAAAATTCCATTGGCTGTTTCTTTAGTAGTCTAAATCGTGTTTGTTAACTTAAGGTATGCACTTTAAATGTACCAAAGGCTTAACTAATCTTTAAAGGTGAATCTTTCCTTGACTCGTAATGAACATCTTTCTAAGTAACGAATTTACGATGTAAATTCATCGATCGTGTTGTACACTGGTCCTTCGTCACACAAAAATAATAAGAATCAATACAATACAAATGTCTTTAAAAGTTTTATTTCTAGTCCAAAGAGAAGTTCACATCGTAAAAAAAACCTTGACATGTTTTGGTACATTACAATTACGCAACAATAGTATTTGTTTCAAAGTATCCAGCAAAAATGTATGTACAAACAAGACGGGCCAGTGCTTTGTGAAATCTACCGGCCGAGAAGAAAATTTGGCGATCAGTGCCGGGCCGTCGGGCTGGTGCAAGTTTCCATCCCTGAGTCTTATCTGGTTAAGCCTTCTTTGCTCAAACTGTTGTATAGTATTCTCAACTAGTGGTTCCATTGCTGCTATGTTAGTCTAACAATCCCTGATAATAACATTTATACCTTTATTGGTTAGTGCTTACAAGCGCAATTGTATTTAAAGAACGAACCTCATGGTTTCCACGGTCCTTGAAAATCCTGGAAAGTAAGTATAAATGCCAGGCCTGGAAGGTCCTTGAAAATTATTGGAAGTCTTTGAAAATCCTTAAATTGTCTGATGCAGCACCAGCAAATTAATACAATTTGTTTAAAACTTTGATTGAAAATCAGCATTTGCTCAGATTTGAAAATACACGAGCTCAACCCCTAAAGCAAATTTGTGTCTTACAGGATTTGTGATTGGTTGTAAGTTTTGACCAATCTGCGATCAGTATCCAGTTTTTTTTTCTAAGTGGCACGTGTTTGCTTGTGAAGACACTGATGGTCAACGATTAAACTGGCAATGCTAGTTACTAGATGCAGAATAACTGGTTTTGTTTGATGATGACATCAAATATATTGAAAATCGTCAAGTTTAAATTTGTTGGAAATGGTTCTTGAAAGTCCTTGAAAGTCCTTGAGTTTCATGTTCAGTTAAGAGTGGGAACCCTGGAACCTTCTCTGGTTTGGCTTGTAGTTCTTCATTTTGTATTTTCTGACCAAGGTATGTTATTTCCTCAGGCCCATGGTTTCTGTCACCAAGGAAAGAATTGCAAACAGTCACATGACATTGACTTCCTTTTAGATCAAGAGGACAAGACTCGTGAAGCTAAGAAGAGACGGAAACGAAAGAGACAGAAATCCCCGGGTAAAGGAAAACAGGAAGTTTTAAGTTATCGATTTCCATTTCATGCTGTGTTGTAAAAATGGAGGGCACCTAAACAAACATTTAAATATAAACTATAACACTGGTTAAAACTTTCGAAAAAGCTCGAATGAGTCATAGCGTTAACCGAGTTGCAGTTACTGTTATTCATCTGCTTGAATCACTGAAAATGCAGGAAATGGTGTTAGACAAACTCTGAATTTTAAAATGCTCTGGGGTAAGATACCCCACCATCCCTCTACGAAATCACGGCAATCTTCCGCATGTCACATGTCCAAGTTTAAATTGCCCCGCAATGTCCCCCCTCCTTGCTCTTCAAGTTACTAGTCGGCTTTCGCGCTCACTTTTAAAAAATTGCTCCGTCATCCCTTATCCAATACATTTTTAATTGTCTAAAACACTTATTTGAATGCCTGCTCATAGTGTCACTAAAACCTTAACTACATGTCCATGATCCCTGTCTCGCAATGTCTCTTCCAGCTAAAGCCTATACAATTTCAATGCCTTTAACATCAACCAGATATACTTCCTTAAATTTTTTATTTTACTTCTCATCAGAGAGTGACGAAGGAGAAGGCCAAGATATCCAACTACAAGAGAGTCCCGGCGATCTGTGCCCCAAAGCTTATTCAGAAAATAAACAACCGAACAATTCCAACTCGTCGAACTCCAAAACGCGAACTTCGGATGGCCACCGGGCGGGTTTTGACGCGTTTATGACCGGATTTTGCATGGCCTGCTATGTATTACGCTTTGGGTCGAAACCAACATCGGCTAGCTCTGATGGTGATGTCATGGAGAGTGACGTCATGGCTGCAATGCAGAATATGGAGAATCGGGTGAGCTTAAGCGGAAAGGAAGTTCCGCTTCATATCACACGAAGCCATTTTTCCAAGTCATCCACAACACACAGAGCAAAGCTCGAGAGAGTTAAATCTGCGTTGGAGAAAGATACTGAACCAATGAGCAGTGGATTGTAGAGCTGTTGGTTTCAGCCGGAGTTAGAGCTCGTTTCATCCATAACACACAGGACCGAGTTTGAGAGAGTTAAGTCTGAGTTGGAGCAAGATAAACTGAATCGATGAAAAACGGAATGTGGAGGAACTCGTTGCATCTGTTTAAGATTCTGTACAAATTATGGACATTTCTGTTTTGGAATAATAATGCAATTCACAAAAATATGGTATTAAGAGACGATATATAGAGATGATAAAGGGTATTAAGGTTACCTTTGCAAAGTGCAATCAAGTGTTATCTTGATGTACATGTGGTGGAGGTATTCGAGGATTTGTTCCAGTTCTGCGGGCATATTGTTTCCTTCGATTTTCCAACTTAGACAAGAGTATTTCTCAGAACACTAGGAAACTAATATTTTATAAAACAAACGTTTTCTTTCGCGTTATTCAACAACTGGAGTTAGTCTGTTCCTCGTTCTTAACTTGCCAGATTATATTAAAACGTTTTGGTTTAGAAAAAATTTGAAATCCAAGTTGGAATGGTACCTGGAATGTTTCCGTTCAGGTGAAAGCTTTCCACCACAAATGGACAATCACTGCAACTGTTTTTTTAAAATTATTTTTGAAAATAGCAAAGAACAGTAATTATAACAACTACAACAACAACAGCATTAAAAACGACAGCGACAGTTTAACAAACCAAACAAAATTAAAGAATTTGTTCATCGACGATGACAACAACGATGACGGCTGCTACTAGAAAATAATCTTCCAATTTTTCTATTTCTTATCGATGTACCTGAGTTAATTCGTTTCTCGTTGTCTGTTAAACCGCCAATTTTTGTTTTCGTGTTTTTGTTTCTCAAGACGATGCTTAAAAGGTGGCCAACTTGTTGCATTCTCACATACAGTTATATATACTGTGTTTTGTAGTTTTAATTACTTAAAATTATATTGTTTTGTGTCGTTCTTGGTATGACCCTATTTTCCTTGTTGCTTAAAGCCTGGTTCACACTTCAGCATAAGCACAAGCATAAGAAATGTACATAACAAAGGAAAAGACAATGATACACCAATGTGAGCTTGTTCCACCTTGTCGCACACTTGGTATACCTTTGCCTTTTCCTTTGTTATTTAAATTTCTTATGCTTGTGCTTATACTTATTTCACAAGTGTGAACCAGGCTTAAGTTCTCTAATAGCATGAAACAGTAGCAGTAACAGTATAACAATACCGATAGCAGGGAGAACTGATGAGATTATCAAGGGGAAAATTAGACAGCATGTAGTGGATAACACACCTGACTAGTAACCAGGGAGATGTGGGTTAGAGTCCTGATGGTGTAGTGGATAACACACCT
>JANRMR010253904.1:0-16041 GCA_025434825.1 Bergia sp. 'catenularis'
CGTGTTGTACTATTTTCCCTCGTGTTGTACTATTTTCCCTCGTGTTGTACTATTTTCCCTCGTGTTGTACTATTTTCCCTCGTGTTGTACTATTTTCTCTCGTGTTGTACTATTTTCCCACTTTGATAGGACCGCTTTTCTGTTACTTTTTTGGTTCATGCCGTACAAAAGCTTCTTGATTAAAACAAGCGTTTTGAGAAGTATTTTGCACGAAATTGGCGAATTCTACCAAATGAGTTATGTTTTTTTAATTTACTGTTTAGAAGACACCAATCTCGTACCCAGAGCCCACAATCTTATGAGCCAGAGAACGTAGGCTTTGGGTACGAGATTGACGCTAAGCAATCTCGTTCCTTGAGCCCACGTTCTTGGTCTGCGGAAGGATTGAAAGGCTCTGGGAGAGCATCCACGCAGCTGCGCATGCGCACTAAAGATAATCAGCTAGCCAATGTTTTATCCTGGAGATAAGATATTGATTCGCTGACCGTTTTCCATGGATGCTCGCAATCCCAGACCCCTTCGTTCCTGCTACCGGCCAGATTAGAACGTGGGCTCTGGGAACGAGATTGGAAAGTACATAATTTGTTGTGCGCATGCTCAGTGCTGGTACTAACATCGGATTTTGCCTTTTTTTCGGATTGAGGGTAAACAGCCCCTTGTATTTCCTGAAATTCAAGTGATATCGATTATTCAGTTTCTCGATTAATATCAGAGAGATTCGTCAAAGCCTGCACGGGAGAGTTATGGTTGTCAGCTTTGACGGGGTCTGCAAACATTCTTCAAATATGTTTTGAAATAACATTTGATCATATTACTTATTTAGTAATATCAATCAACTTTATTTCAACACATAAGATTGTTTGCAACAATTCAAGAAGTGCCAAGCAAATTTAAACGTGGTGAATATGAGAAATACTAAGGGGTCGTTCGACATTTTCGAGGAAGTACAGAGCGCGAACGGAGGAATAGGAGGGAGCTTCCTCTGGTACAAGTTGAAACATGTTCAAAATGTTGATTTGTTTTTAATTTCACTGTTAATAAAAAGTCTAATGGTCTTTCGAAGGTGTAAAGTCAATCCCAGTCTGCACTCGCCTGTCATCGACAAGTCGGAATCACGTCTGTACGTGCCTTTACTTTTCAAAGTTTTTTTCTCTTTCCGTAAGTTTTCGATCATTGCTAAAAATGACACGCGCACGCGTGCAGCTATAGAAATGTAAATATTTCAAATGCTGATTTTATTTTTTTAGGGTTGTCCTTTAAACAGGATGCTGACCTTCTGAATGACCTTTGAGAGAGCAAGCACAAAGTTTCTCTATGGCTTGTTTTGGTCTTACACTATCCAGAGTTGCTTTAGTTTATAATGATCTCGTCTTTGAGATAAAAATTTATCCAGACCAACCAAAATTCCCTGGCTTTAACGCAGCACCAAGCACCAAGAAAGTCACAACTGTCCACACTGCTTGCTTTGGAGTGCTTTTTTGGTTTTTGTTCAAGCCGCAATATTGAAGGTTCAAAGTATATGCTTTTTGAACATCTTCCAGCAATTTGTACTGAGCTTGCAAAGCTTAATTTTTCAGAAACTTTCTTAAACCGACGTGAAAGGCGAACACTCTCACAAACAAAGTGTGCCTTTGCACTTCATACTCCTTGACTAAGATCCAGTCTCTTGCAGTTGTACATAATCGATACGGGTACAATTTAAAATAGACTATCAATACTTTTTCCGTACTAGTTAGGAGGGAGGAGGGGGTCATGACTATTATGCTCTGTACTACCTTGAAAATATGGAACATCTTGAAAGTTATTAAAGATGTCGAAGACTAATTATTTAATTCATTTATTCTTTCAATCATTACAGCAGAACAAACCAATCAATAAATCAATGATAACGAACGAATGGATGAATCAATGACGTGGTGAAAGAATGAATGAACGAGTGAAAAAATCAACAAGAAAATGATGGCTCGATAGCTTAGAACGGATGGACGGGTATTTCTTAGACCTAGTATCCCAGAACTCGATTCCACATATACGCATATCTGACCATCACAACGTATGCCCATAAAGTCTTAAGAGCCGACCATTCAACTCTTAAGGGGGTTGGGAGGGGATTTTGAAAAATACTTCTGCAAGAAGTTTCAGGA
This sequence comes from Bergia sp. 'catenularis', assembly GCA_025434825.1. Classification (NCBI taxonomy): domain Eukaryota; kingdom Metazoa; phylum Cnidaria; class Anthozoa; order Zoantharia; family Parazoanthidae; genus Bergia; species Bergia sp. 'catenularis'. The sequence goes on from JANRMR010253904.1 coordinate 2,145, forward strand.
CAAAAAAAATGCACACACAAACAAAAAGATAATGATAATAACGGGGTGGGATGGGGAAAAAATTTCTTGAAAAGCAGGGCTCCGAAAATTCTTTCTAACTGGAAAACAACCCCCCTCCCCCTCCCTCCCGCCCTTCTCCTGCCCCTCAAAAGTTAAATGGTCGGTCCTTTACCTGTATCAACCCAGTCATCGTTGCCGTCGAGTTGCAGCGCGTATCCAAGCTGGAACACTTTTTTAATTTTCCCGCCGCCATACACATGAGTGTGCGCAGCACCTCTGACATCCTCCAGCACCCGATCATTCCCGCGTTTGGAAATATTGGACATGGGCCAGTAGTGGTCAGCGGTTTGGTAAGGAGATCCCCATGATGGGAATATTACACCTGTTAACAGTACAACGTGACTGGTTAGATATAATAGTAATTGAAAAGGATATTGGGTAAGCGTGCGTACCACGTGGACAAGCCGGGGGCTCTGAACTACCTTAATGTGCTGAGAGTACTGAAAAGAAAAGAAAATGTTGTCATGTTTTCGTTCGTTGTAAATAATCAATTTACCGGAGCTTTACTTGCAGTTAATTTACTTATCTAATTCAGGAAAAATGAACACAAAGGAGCGACCAACATTGTAATTGAAGTTTTATTAAATATTATTTATAAATGTTTAATCGAGCCAACGGCGCGTTATTATCTTCTAAGCAAACACTCATAATATGAAAGTTGCTGTGTTAAAAGTAAGTCTTCCGTAGTATTTGAACTTCCCACTTAGTTTGGCGCAAATTCGGTCTCGAAACTTGACTGTCCAACTCAATAATTAAATCTCCCGCTTCAGATTACTGTAGACCAGAATCCATCTGGGACATCAAGCCCTTTGACGGCCTTATGCAAAAGTATGGGTTTTGGCGAATTAGAAGGCGCACTAATTAGTTTATATATAGACTTTTTATATATATAAAGAACCAAAGAAAAAGTTTAAGAAAAGTCTCAGCTGGATGATTTCAGTGCCAGAAACGCAAAAACAATAAGCCTCGTCAAGACTATTATTTTTTTCTAAAAGCGTATTCACTAACCAAAGAGGCAATGTCTTCAAAACCAAAGATATGAAAGATGGGCGTTGAAATTAAACTGTACAGGCATCAAGTTGACCTCTCCAGTCTTTGATTAACAGTGGAATAGACAAGAATAAAGTAAAGTTGATCTTTTACTGAAAATTAGTCGTGGAAATATTATATTTATCATTCAATAAAAAAGACAATTTTAATGTAATCTGGAAAATATAAACTACAAGTCACAAGATATGATACCAAGGGTTTTGACCTAAACTTCAAAAATACCTCCGTTTTGAGAAGCTGCGGTGTACATCCGCGCATGGATACACTCAGAAATACACGTTTAGAAATTATTTAGAATATTTAGAATAAAGGAAAATGAAATAATGCTTTTATCCACGTTTGCTGCTAACCACTGACTACATTGTAGACGGTCTATTTGTGTGACTTGACACGAACCATAAATGTTCGGCTTTAAGCTTTCGCCAAGCCAGATGTGTTTTACAGAGAGAACCGGGAGATATATATAAACAATTCAGAGAGAAAGACATAAAGAATTAAAGAAAGATACGTGTAATTCATAGTAGAAACATTCTTTGTTAGTGTTATTAACAGCTTGCCTTTAAAGACGTGTCCTTGGTGAAGCAGCAGGCCTTGTACCAAAATAAGTGAGATGGTAAAGCGATTCATTATCGTGATATTGTAAAACTAAATGGGTTACTGTTTAGTTCCTAAAAGCAAATCTTGTTTCGGCTTTGATTTTCGCTTCCTTTAAGTAAGTGAAACAGATGTCCCCGGGTCACAACACAGGATCATGCAGTTTGAAACGAAAACAAAATCACAATTAGACGTATTGTTAGAAGAAATAACGGTCACTGATTGAATATTCTGTGAGAGCTGAATGACGGTGTTTACCTGGAAATGCTTTCTCTGAAAAGAAAAGCTAATGAAGGAATAATGATTTTTTAATGATAAACAATATTTTCATCTCTAGTTTGTAAAGTATAAAAACAAAACATTCATGGGATAAAACAGATTTATGTTGAATAAGATAATGCATAACGCAACCGCAAAACGTAACAATTTTTTCCGAAGAAAGTTTTGTCTAATTCTCGGTCAGTGAAAGGCGGTTGTTTTTGGGATGACTATCCCAGGTATTACCGACACTTAAAGAAATTTTTAAAAACTGAGACATATTGAAAAATCTTATTGGTAACGTGATTATTTATTAATAAGAACAATAAAAAAAGAATATTAACTACTGCATGGACTTGCAAACGAATTTAGAGATGACTTTCGTTGATAAAAGTAATAACACATTGAGAAAAGAAATGATAACGAAAAGGTTTGGCAAACAAGTAGAATTGACTTTCAGCTGGAGATAAGTCATAAGCGAACATCAAGAACATGTCCTGTCAAAGGAGCTGGGCAAGAGCTCAGTTGAACTACTTTTAACAACTCTCATCCGAGTCGTGCGAAATTTCCTCAATCACGCGGTCAAACGAAGGATGAAAGTCACCTTTTAAACCGGATCAAACAAACATAATAGCTGACTGAATGAACGATAGTTGAATGAACGAAAGTTGGTATGACAAATGTGAGAGTCTGACGACAAATACAAGAAAATCATCACAGATTCTCATGAAAACTGGTTTAAGCTATCATAAGAATTCAGCGAGAGTTGATTGACGAGTGTTGCGGAACAGTTTTCTTCGACGTGAGTGGTCAAACGACAAGCAGAGGCGGATTGAGTGGAGGTGTCCCCCTTTCACAGGACACTTTGCAAAATTCTTATGAGAAAAACACTAAAACAAATCTATTAGAGCACAGATACTCTTTCCTGGCCCCTCGTTCCAGAATTTTGGGCTATAGCCCTTCCTTTCTAAAATGTCTGGATCCGCCCATGAAATAAGAGAGTTGACAAGAACTAAAGTCACGCAGCAAACACAAAGAAATAATCCTCGTCAACTCTCGCGGTATTAAATTTAGATTTAAATTCGATGAGATCGCACATGCACGAGAGTCTGTGAGAGTTGATGAAAGTTGAACTGAAGTCTCACTCAAAATTGACCATTTTCATTTACTTTAGTGGCCCCAAATGTAGACAATTTAAACGATGCGTTCTCATCTGAAAGTTGCTAAAAGTTTTCGTGAATGTTTGTTTAATAGTGACTAATTTAACTCTCATCAACTCACGTCCTCGTTTGACCACGCAAATAAGAGTTGATCAAAACTTTCAGCCAACTCGAAACCTCTCATCCAACTCTCGTCCTTTTTTGATCCAGCTTACGAGATAAAAATGAAGATAGAATGAAAAACTTATTTACGAACAAAATATGGAAAATAGAAATATTTTAAGAGGTCACCTCTCATAATCTTATGGGATGAAGCATATTAGTGAAGTAAGCGCAGTTTGCATTTTCTAACATCTCGAAAATGAATGTATTGCGATTAATTTTAACAAATTATTATTGACAAATGATAACTGAAACACAACGTCCATCCGTAAGTGGAACTTATTTGGTTGGCGTTTGTCATTAAGATTACTACAGACTTTAGAAAATCTATGTTTGTATCTATTGCCGGACCAGTTTGCCAGATCTCGGGTCGTTTAGTTTACAAAGTGTCTTGGAGTTTTAACTAATATAATGGTAGTTTCTGGCAGTTTCAGCTGTGCAGTCGATCGCTAGCAGTCAGCAATAACGGTTCATTAATTCAGTTATAATTAGTTTGAGCATGTTGATAATTAAGTTAGAACATTGTCCACTTTCAGTGGTGTAAGTGTAATGGATAGACTGGCACGGATACAACTGTAAACTAAAAAAACCATTAAATAGCGGGATAGCATACACACCCAATGGTTCATCGCTGGAGCGAGAGTCTAGCGCCTCCAAAAGACCTAGGCAAAGTAAATTCCAATTAACTATTTACTGACAAGTAATTTGTTAGCTGATAGAATTCGAAGACAGTTGTGCGTTGTTGTTTAGTGCTTTCTTTGATTATTTTTAAGCCGTATCATTTCAACGGATGGTATGCATTGATAGCTCAGTAGTTGATTTTATTAAGCTCCTCGTATTTCTTGTGTTGTAGGTGCTTGCGCTTATTCCTGATGTGACTACCCACACTCGTCTATGATTTGCCAGCAAACTGTAAGTCACAGCGCTTGCTCGAGCAACCAACACAGCTATCCGTAAGTGCATTTGATTACTATAGCAACCTTCAGTTGTCACTTTACTCATTAGCAAACAGTAGTGACGTAGTGTTGGTTACTGTAGCAACAGGCCTTTGTTGATGGACCAAAGCCAGGGCCCAGTTGTTTGAAAGCCGATTAGCGCTACCCAGGGTCAAATATTAAACTGTTTGTGTTACAGGCTGATCTGAGCTGCCATTTTGGGTTTAGCAATTGCGCTTCCAAGGAATGGCTAAATAGTATTTTATAAGAACTGAGGCATTTTTCTAAGTGAAGAGATTGCTCTTTGAAGTTTGGCCTAACCCAGGGTTAAAGTTAGCCACCTTTCCAACAACTGGGCCCAGGGTGCCAGAAATCGTGGACAAGTGAAACACGTTTATGAGGCCGTGATCAGTCACGTATCACTACCCATGCATTCTTGTGCCCTGGACTAGCCAACAAACTATAAGTGCGTTTTAGTTACCATAGCAACCTTCAATGACTAGCCAGCACACCGTGTGATGGTGCAATTGTTGGGTACTGTTGGTTATTGGGCACAAACGGGAGACAAATTCATTTCACTCGTACTTACAGTGACAGTACTGATGGAGAACTAAAACTGATATCCACAATGGGCCATTAACGAGAGAGGTAAAAATAAATGGTACATGATTAGCCACAAGTAAATATATTAAAACTAAAATTACCAATATAATCATCTCCTATTACCCAATAAAGCATAAATGTAATTCTATATAAGGACACCATCATATGGGAAAACCAGGGTGTCCGGGGGGGAGATGAGAGGAAAAGGCTCAGAACGAGGAGAAAAGAAAAAAAAGAGAGCTGGGGAAAAGGAAAAATATCGTAAAAAAGGAAAAGAGAGGAAGTTTCTAACCCGACGTTCCTCTTCCACTCCTCTCCCTCCCCTCCCCGTTAAACACAACAAGAAGTACATTTGAGGAAATTTTTTTTAAAATTACACCGTCAGGATTTGACGCTACATCAAAATTTTAGGAATTTTCTCAAATGTTCTCCATGTTGTGCAAAAAATTTAATACAACAAAAGGTGGGAATCACCAAACTCAAACATGCATGTGTAAAATGCAACTTAATATTAAAAATAGGGTGTTTGGGACGCTCTTTAGGGTATTAAACCAGGGAAAGGGAATATTCAGTTGCCTTACAATTTTTGATAAGAGAACTGAGGAGATGTTGTAACAGCCTTAAAGCAGTAAACAATAACTCTTGCACAGCGTGTTTTATATGTCTGCGAAGAAACATACTGCTCGATTCAAGAAATCAAATTTTTCATTCCAGTTATTCCTATTCCGAAATATGGTTGACCGAACGCATTCGTGATGAATACAATCGAGTATGTTAAAAACCCATTCTGGTACTGTAATAGACAGTTGTTTTCAGAGCACACTGCATTTTTCAAACAGCGTAGCTGAAATATGCAATACATCATAAATCAAACCAAATGATGCTACCTGCTACGAAAGAAATTAAAATGAACCTATGATATAAAACAACTTATGATCGACCAGTGTGAATGTTGTGGAACATTGTAGACGCGGCCCAATGCAGCAGCTGTTTGGTTTGGGGATTAAGCGTAAGAATTGAATATGAAAATGCATGGCCTGTTGTTTAATTAAGCGAAGTTTAAATCATAATACGGTACGACCTTTTCATAAACTAAAATTGTCTCGTAACGTTCAGAGGAATCGAACATGTTATTATTAAGGTTTTGTAGAATAGTGTCAGTGTTTGAGTTTATTGATGTATTGAAAAGTACGTCAGTGTGAGGTTTTTAAGATTTGAGATATTTAATTCATTGTTTGAAATTTTTGATAATCTAAAACATAAGAATTTAATATTTATAATTTTTTCTCGAATGTTTAGAAATAAACAAACAAACCTCACAAAACAGTAAAAGAGCGAAAACGATAATCTACAAATTTCAATCGACTCGTACCGTTATTTTATTCGGTATAGTTTTGAATTCGTTGCTTTTTTATATTCCTCTATTAAAATCGGTTTTCAAGAGAAATGAGTAAGAAGCAGTTCATTTACTTCATTTTACCTGTTTATTAAAATATTTGCTGCTTATAACGGAATTAATTAACTGCGGTAATTTTTTTTTATTGGGGGAAGTTTCCGTTTTGTACAAAGCACGTTTACGACGAATTCGTAAAATTACTCACGTTTTAGCCAATTGTTGAATAAAAATACATATATTATTCTTACAAAATGTGAAACAAAGTAACGCAAGACGGCAAAACTCGTTATTGAAAGAAGTAGGATGTTGGGAGTGCCAAGCTTGTAAAGTCATATCTTTAGGTTAAATCTTGTCAACAACTTTCAGTGCTTTGAAAATGCCCAAAGTACCTCTTATCTGATAGATAAGATGCTAATTGATACATAATTAAGCAAATGAAGCGATAATTGGCGAAAACGTTTTGGTGAGAGGTGCAAATTAAAAGGGTTTTTTTTTTCATCAAAATATATTGGGAGATCATTCACAAAAATGTTTAGAATCAGGTTTCCTAACAAGCCAGATCTTTTTTAACTAAATGCTGTGATGAAGTTTCTTTTGACACATTATCAAATGAGTGAATTTATCAAATGGATTGCTGTAATTTGACAATTAGGTTATAAAATGTCGTCGGCATTGCATAATATACCTCATCTAGATAAGATCTTCAAATGAGTCTGAATACTTACCAGAGAAGATTGCTAAGTGGAGAACAATTTTGCAGCGATGTTGCACTCTTTTCGTATAACTCTGAAACATATCTATTCAATACATAAATTACATTCCCATTTTGTATTCGCTAAGTTTTGATGGGCTTCGGTCATTTGTGTTCTTACTGCCTCCTTGGTTCCTTTCAAATACTTGTCATCCATAGATCTGCAAAAGAAATTGCACTTTTAAGAGTAACTCTGGCACAAGTTTAGTAACGGAACCAACGTTCCCTTACTTTGATATTCCGTACGAGATAAACTCAGCCACGGGTAAGAGATAATAAATATGCTTTTTAAAACAGCCTACTTTCAAGATCGACAGTAACCTTTGTGCGCTATTTATACCGAAACCCCAAGTTTCGCGACTGTGTGTACACGAATGAAATCATCGTAAATAAAAGAGATAAATAATTAAATGAACTTCAACAGTAAAAGAAAAGCATATTCTTTTTTTACCCAATGATAGTCTTTCGTTGGTTCATAATAACTGATTTTATGAAAGAAAACGAAGAATTGTGTTCTGAATTTTTAAAGAAGTAAGCCAATTGACGGCGTTTATGAAAGATTGTATTGGCGTGGCTGTGCCGAAATGAAAACCTCGATGAAAGTGAGAAACGGTGTAACGCGTAAAAATAACATCTTTATTTCTTTTAGAGGACTTTGGTTTATGGTGAGATTTTGATTCTAAGTGCATCTGGCAGCAGTTGTTTGTGGTCCACTAAACTGACAACAAGTACAGAACGGTTGGACATCACTTTACCATATCAAGCCACACGATTGTTGCATTAAAGACTCGCTTGCCGTTTTTTTGTGTAGTTAAGGCATTAACCGGCTTTAACCGTATTTTCTCGAGTAAGCACCTGGTTTGTTTAAAGTTTTAATACATCAAACTAGCGGAGGAAAAGGGGAGGAGGCTGCAATAATAACGATTGGGCCTTTAAAAATCTAGATTGTAGTTCCGTTACATTAGTTTGAATAATGCAAGTTCTCGAAAATAATTTAAATATTTTAAAAACAATATTTTTATTTACTTTGAACTGGGAAAACCATCCTGGTAATACTTATTAAAAGTGATAAGGTAAAAAATAAAGCATGAAAACAAAAACGTTTGAACTAAGGGGTGTGTTAATTCGATTAAACGTATTCTGGAACAGGAATATGTACAATACAAGCTTTGATCCCATTGATCAGTGATTTCTTTCGACAAATGCACAAAACAAGCTGTATGTTTTAGACTCACTTTAATTCTTATATCTAATGAATCGTTTTATCTGTCAATATATTCAACGCACCCATGGTCTAATAGAGATTGTTGACAGCTCAGGTATCTTACTTTTCTCTTTAATAATTTCTTACATTTATTTCTCTTGTTTTGATAGTTAACTGCCATTAAAATAAGCAAACTAAATTAATATATATATATATACCGTATATACTGCCGCTTTTTAGCCCTGGGCTTATACAGCTTCGAAAGGGGTTTTGGATGGGTTTATAAACGGAGGGGCTTATATCCGGGGGGGGGGGGGGGGCTTATAAGTGAAAAAAAAAAAGCGTTTCGAACTGAGGTACAGCAATGTTGATCGAAATACGTTTTTTTCTGTTTACTGGTTTTTAATATTAAGCTTTAAAACGCCATACTTTTACAGAAACATTACAGTAAAACATTGAACAGTTACTTTAATTGTGATTTGACAAGATAGAAATATAAAGATAGATAATAAGGTAGTAATAAACTTATTGTTCCGCAAGTTTTCCTAATTGTCTCTTTGTAGTAGTATCTTGAGGAAACAAAGAAAACAAGAGGGAACTTTTATCCGGGGCCCTATAACCGGGGGGGGGGCTTAGAAGCGGCAGTTAACGGTATAAAAACAAACTAATATCTTGACCTTGTTGCTCTTTAGTGCAAAACAGAACAAAGTTTAATTTGATCCAGAGTGCGATTTCCACTTTCAATTTTCCTACTTCCATGATAACGCTTTGCGAAGGGGGTTTAAAATAGCAAAAAGAAATGGTAATTTATCTTTTGTCATGATGGAGTTAAGGTAATATCTAACCCCTGAAATCAGTTTATGTTATTGGCTATTGGAAAATGCCAAAAGAACCAATAACAACTTAAGTCTGACAAACAAACAGAAACCAAATGTACAATGAATTCCATAAAACATTTTCATTTAGTATTTTCATAAATACCGTAAACAACCGTTTGATACATCCACGCAAATTATAAAACATACCAAGCCAGCTAGAATGCTCAACTCAATAGTTAACTACAACTTGTATGGAAGAGAAAGATAAGTTGTAATGAGTACACGAATGCACCAAGCGGTGCCCTCCATAAAGCTCTCTTGACACTCTATAGTCTATTTTCGTAAGATCCACTATTTATGTTAATTCTCTTGAGGATTAAACCATCCTCAACTCAAAAATTATAAAATGAGCCATTCTAATTTTTTTTATTTTCATTTGAGACTCTTTTGAAAGGCTGACATCTTTTTCCCAACATCTAACTGACCTTCTGTTTATATATGTCAAAATATGTATATATACCCTAACGATATTCTGTGTATTGCAAGACTTGAGGCTTGTCGATTATACCTTAATGAACAAACCACTATGCTTGACTCGTGTATTTTATCCAAGTTTGGTGAAATTACGCATGCAGAAATTGTACTGCCCTATCGCGATCTGTTCTAGTAACAGTTCTTTCCATTTTAAAAATATATTGAAACGTACGTTCCTTATACAAAGCCTCGGCTTTAGGTATAGATTATTTGCACGTTCTTGAAATATAGACAGAAGCCTTGTGTGAAAGAGTTAGCTCTGAGATCTGGAATCATAACAGGATTTTTAAAATGACCTAATACAATATCGTTGCCAAGTATTGCTCGGGGCAAAAACATAAGTCATAAAGTGTTGAAGATTTTCCAAATGGAGGGAGATGCTGTCAGGGTCTTCGCTATCCTAAGATAAAACCTAGTTAATCATGGAGATGGCGACTCAAAACAAGCTGTTCAGTGCGGAAAATGTATTGCGTTTAGTTGAACATGTTTTGATAGAAAATTCCACACGAATATTTCAAAAGTTTCACAGAAGGTTCAAGGAAAAAACTCAAGTGTTAGAATAAAATTAGAAAATTCTCAGTGATTGTTTGAAAAAGTGAAAACCATAAAGTAATAAGCATTTCCCTTCGCCTTGAACCTACAAAATCCTACCTTCGCAGCAAGGCATAATTTCCCGGTCATGAAAAAACTGCTCTTTCATTCTCAGTGCACATTCACTGCCAAGAATCATATTAACACGGCAAATTCGCTGTATTTGCAAAACACTACCAAAACGGTCGGAATAATGCGCACAATCACATTTGTCTATTTCCTTTTGCGCGGAAACGACATGAAGGAGACGACATTTTAAGAAACCGAGTTTCCGTGTTGAAAGTAATTATAAACAGTATTCTGTAAACAGTTTGTGCTTTTATAATTGTATGAAGGTGAACTGACCTTGTCAGGCGTTTGTTAATTTACACCTATAAATATTATGGATTCAGTTGACAATGTTGATGAAACTTTACACTTTAGCGCATCCGTAAGTTTAAATATAGACTGACAGACCAATACTCAGTAGCTATTGAGGACGTTTTCATAACTTTTTTGGCAAAATTTTTCGCCCCCGCTTTCAATTTTAATGTTAAAGCTGTGTTAACAGGTTGAGTTATTAACTGGTTGAGTTTCGCGCCATACTTCTTCCGATTAAATTAATGTTCAATAATAGTTCGGCAAAGCCCGAAGGACATGAGACTGAAAGCTAATTCAGCTCAGGTTCATCTCACTCAGTGGCGCTATGTGCATGGTAAGATTATAACCATTGTGAATGTTCAAAATTTTGTACTAGTTGTTGAAGGTCCAGTCAGAAGTAACTGATGTGGTATAATTCTTTATCAAAGTTCAGAAGTTGGGAGTTTTTATAACATTTGAAACTAGTTGGTGTTCGAAAATATAGGAAGAGAATCGTTCAGATATCAGTGGATATAAATCAGCCAGAATTTGTTCTATAGTAGCAAGGGCATAGACAACAATAGCCATCAGAAAATAATACTACGATGCGGATTTCAAATACAACGGACTCCAGAGCTTTTTATTTTTAAGCTAACGTTTCAAAAATTGATGAGAATTGATTATAATATTTTATTTCTTAAAACTTTATCTTCTGATTTTTGCAAATCAATCAGTAAAAAAGATCGTAAAATATGGACGTCGAAAGGGTAAAATGTTTGAAAAGCTTTCATTAAATTAGTTAAGTTTCAATTAAATACTATAATAGGCTGTGTTTTCAGTTATAAACACAAAATAGGCTGTGTTTTCAGTTAAATACTATAATAGGTTGTGTTTTCAGTTAAATGCTATAATAGGCTGTGTTTTCAGTTAAATACTATAATAGACTGTGTTTTCAGGTCATTGTACTAGACTAGAGTTTTACTGTTCTAGTTTTTATAAAGCAGCAACGTAAAAACAGCAATTGCCAAAAGCCCAGTCCCCAAGTTTTGTAATGGGTAAAAATTGTGTTTGATGAGATAGTTTGGGACAGATGGGATACACAACTATATGCATGCGTTGGTTGTAGCAAGATACGAGCGCTCGAAATCCCATTTTTACAGCCAAAGTAAACAACCTGTAGCTTTTTTGACCAAACATGTACCCTTTGACCTTTCATAATCAACAAAGAAAAAAGCAAGGAAAAAAAGGATTTATGTGTCTAAGCCCTCGCTTTTTGCAACTGACTGTTGCTGCATTGCTTGAATCACGTTTTCCAACATGTGTCCTGGTGGAGTGCGTCGTTTAACACATTTAGGATTAAGATGATTCTTATAAATCAGTGTGAATTTTCAATGTTGGTCCGGTGGATAAATTATTAACGGACGAAACAAACCCCTCAAAATGTATTGATCCGTAGAAAATTTGTTATGAGAGTTTTTTTGTTCAATTAATTGTTTTCATCAACTTGTTTGTAGTAAAAATTGTTAATCAAATACATCAATAATCGCCGGTTTTCATCAACATGTTTTTAGTAAGAAAGTAAACCTTTTTCATCAACATGTTTGTACTTTAAATTGTCTCCATCAACATGCTTCTATGCTTGTGTTAAAACATGTTTTTAGTAAACAAATGTAAATCGTTTTCATCAACATATTTGTAGTAAGAAATGTAAATATTTTTCATCAACGTGCTTGTATTAAAAACATTTAAATTGTCTCCATCAACATGCCTGTAGTTTTGTGTGCATGGAGTAACCACGAACTGTCCCTTCAGATAGATAAGAACTATATTTCTAGTCCTAAATGTTTAGTTTTCTATACCAGGTTGATTTATACTAGCATTTGACAAATTATCATTTAATAATATTCGTATTCCGCAAATTCAATTCAATTTTTCATTTGCAATCAAAACAGATATATAAACAGCAATTTAAAAAGTCAATTAAGACCGTAAGGAAAAAACTAAAAAATGTTAAAATACTGATGGAACGTTTTGAGATGTTTTACTTACCACTGCATATGATTTTGTCGATTCTGTTCTCCTCTCTTGCTCTGTCCAACCGCCTGGAAAAAGGGCTAGAAATGTTAAATGGAAGAAGTATGAGAACCTTGTCGATAAGACTGACTCTGAGCTTGAGAAAACCAAATGTTTAATAGCGAAATGGATGCACCTCAGGCTGATTCTAAGTTGGGAAAATTCATATATTTCTATGTATTTTGAAAAGGGAAACTACCATGCTTCATGGTAACAGTTTTCGGAATGTTTGATTTGGGGAAGACCCACAAAGCCTTTCAATCCAGGCTTTTTTATTCAATGTAAACTTGCATCCAGAACGGGACAGTTATGTAACCAGCTCTAGTCTTTCAATCGGTGGAGCGGTGGTCAAGAAACTAGCGTGTCTAAATGCCTCGCAACCCAAAGTTACGTGTCTTTACTCGACGTACTCCAGTCGAATGAGTACATGTACCATCTTCTGCTGGGTAAAGGATCTAGTCAAGTCTTTCATGTCTTTCATTAGTAAATATTGTCCTATTTTATATATTGCATTCCATGCATTTCCCACTCATCTAGCCTTCACAAAAAGAAACAAACAAAGAAACAAACCCTTTCAAAATCGGTCTCAAGTCATACCATTTTGATCGTCTGAAGGTTGCATTTTAGCCTGACATTACAACAACAAATAAACGTATTTGTTTAAAAGTGTGCTAGTTTAAACATTCAAATAGTTTTTTGTCCTTTAACAAGATTCTTCAGGGTTGGTATTATTTTAGTGGTTAGAGAATTGTATGGAACACCTGATACTGACTGTAGGATACCTTGTGTCTTATTGTACTCTCACACATTGTATTCATGGAGTTATTTTAATTAAAATATTTCTGTCTGTCTATCTGTTTGTCTTATCCATACTAACGTTTGTTCAGTAACTGTGCTCACGTGATGGGTGCCTCTTCCTAATATTTCTTATCCATACTAACGTTTGTTCAGTAACTGTGCTCACGTGATGGGTGCCTCCTCCTAATATGTCTTATTTATACTAACGTTTGTTCAGTAACTGTGCTCACATGATGGGTACCTACTCCTAATATATCTTATCTATACTAACGTTTGTTCAGTAACTGTGCTCACATGATGGGTGCCTCCTCCTAATATATCTTATCCATACTAACGTTTGTTCAGTAACTGTGCTCACATTATGGGTACCTCCTCCTAATATATCTTATCTTTACTAACGTTTGTTCAGTAACTGCTCACATGATGGGTGCCTCCTTCTAATATGTCTTATCTATACTAACATTTGTTCAGTGACTGTGCTCACATGATGGGTGCCTCCTCCTAATATATCTTATCTATACTAACGTTTGTTCAGTAATTGTGCTCACATGATGGGTACCTCCTCCTAATA
>JANRMR010254126.1:0-16029 GCA_025434825.1 Bergia sp. 'catenularis'
CTTACATGTGAACACAAATGAATATAAAAAGTTTATAATAATTTAACATGTATGTACTAAATGCATCACTTTGATGGACTCAGTGACATCACAGGCAATGATCATTCCTTGCCTTTAAACCACAGATGAAAGCCTGGACAAAGCTGAACAAAGAATATTATAATGATTATTATGGTTGTCTTAAAAATCTACCAAATTTTGTAAAGTATGATGAGAAATTTAAACTTGATTTTTCTCCAGTGTGGAGAGAAACATGACTGTACAGTATCAAGTTGTTTAGTGAAACAAGATACCCACTTCTACCCATGCAATTCTGCTTTTGAAATTCTGTGTACCAATAACTAAGACTATCATGTTTGTTATTGTTTTTAATGATGAGTCAAATAGTCAAGGTCAACCTTAACTTCTCCCCCTTGATGGCATCACTGAGTTTAGAGATGTTCAAGTCACATTTTCAGCTCTCAGAGCTCTCCATTAATTTCAAATGGACCATGATTTAAAAAGACAACCTTTGAAAAAGATTTTGGTACATCTAGTTGATCACAAGTCTTGGAGTTTGCACTGTCAGTACAAATCATTTCCTACCTGAGAATGTATTCTATAAATTCATTGGTATCCTGCAATAAAAATTAAGCATCCAAGTTAATTTGAATGTCTTATGTCAATAATTCACATACTATTTTAACAGTCATAAATTAATATTCTAATCAGACACATTTTTGCACCCTTAGTCTCTTACAGCAAAATTTTACATTTTATTTAGCTTTAATTAGACTTTAACATACATGTATTATTAAGAAAAAAATTTACTGTAGCTTAAATTTTCAAGACCAAAATTACCATAATTGATTGAAAATAAAAAGAACTCTGAATGAGAACTCATAATAAATAAATCCTGGTAGCTAAAGACTAACAAAGTAATTTCTTATTTGAGTTACTGTACTTAAGTTGTTGTAATACGATTCTGGTTTCCTTTTTTGTTACATTTAAATAGATTTCCATGAAACATTTATCATAACTACAAGTATTGGGCCTGCAGTTATGATCTACAGTATAGTTAATGTACATTATAATAAGAAAAAAAATTGTTTAATAGTGTTTAATTACAATAGTACTGACTCATAAATAAGGAAAAATTACTTGCTATAAATAAGATAAATTATTGATACATCATACCCTAACTTAATAGTTTACACACTTTAGAAACAATTATCACATGCATTAATGATTATGGAAAACGTTTATGGTATCTACAGCTAGTATTCAAACATTTTCTGCTTAAAATTTGTCTTTCATAACAAACTGAAATGAAGAAAATAGTTTGTGGGAAAATATACATTACTAAAGATCTGATGATAATCGTGATAATATACACACTTATGACAAACACACACTAATCTTGTAACAAACCTTATGCCAGAGTGTTTTTGCAGCTTGCAGTCTAAGCAGCCTTGTGGAGAGAACACTGATCATTGTTTTATGACCTTTGCTGATCTGAAAAAAAGATTGAATACATGTAGTTATCTGTACATAAACATCAAAGGTACAGAAACTGATCTTTTCTTTCTAATAGCTGTGGAATAAATTGCTCAAGACGTTATTTTGTATTAATTTTCAATCCCCCTCTCTTAAAAAATGTCTTGGAATTATAAGCAGAGAGCTCTCTTCTAGTTATTCAAAAACTCCACAAGTGTCTTGAAAACAAGGCAGAGATCTTGCCTGTATTCATAGTTGCCAATGACACCAGACTTCAACTTTCCTTGACTTCATTCAGACTGAACTTTGATTTCCCTTATTGCATACACATACAATTTCACAAAATTTAATTCAAACAATCATACTCATTCACAAATACACCTAGTATTTTGTGACTGTATGATTGTAATTATATCTTTTCTCTTTTCAAACAACTTTTAATTGCTGGCACAGATGGGAAAAATGTATTCCTTGGTAGGGTTGCCAAAGACCTTGAATATTTTAACTCTTGTTCATGACAAAATGATACTCAAGTCAGATCTACACAGTCTACATAAAATTGTGTCCTGCAAAGTCACAAACTTGTACATAAATTTGCTTGAACTTTATTTGGTTATGTTTTTAGCTGTGATATCCTACATGGACAATTGTATAATTGTGAATAAACACACTGACCATATACAGTACAATATACATTAACACAGAAATGTATGTACATTACAAAACAAAACAATGCACATTCACACATATTACATAATAATTTATATATAACCAACCTGAAGTGTTTCATCTTTCGAGACACCATCAATTTCATCAGCACTATTAGGAACTGTAAATAAAATTGAGTTTAAGAGGGTACACTACATTCAAGTAACATGCAGACTGGTTATAATGATCATATATGGCAAAAAACTCTGTGACTTATCAAAATTTGCTGATAAACTAGCAACCTAGCCATTATATAATTGCATTAACTAATCTTGACATAATGATACTACACGTAGGTAAGCAGAGCAAAATGCTTGCAGATAAAAAAGATTTTTCATAGTCAGTTACCTAATACTATGAGGGAGAGGGTGAAATATCTAACAAGCTCTGTTTGTGCGCAGTACTGTACTGTTTGATAACAAAGGTTATTCTGAAAATTTAGAACAACATCCTGATTCTTTTATAAATTATGAAATTCTAAACTGTCTTGTGTATGATTTTTTGATTAATAATTTTTTGCCATTATTTCTGGTTTCCCCAGAAAATTTTTCTGGCAATACTGTACACTTCAAGTATCTTCATTTGGGGGTTGGAGAAACTCCAACTCTCCTAAAAATTATAAAGAATGTAAACAGGATACTGTAATTATTTTATTATTAATTATTAGATAATCGTGTTTTTCAATGTTTTTAATTAGTATGTGTATGTGCACTCTGACAGTTTCCTGTTAGCTACATAATTTTATTAAATATATGCACTGAATCACAAAAAGGTTTTTTATAATATGAACAAACTTAATACAAAATATTAGTAGACTGGTCAAAACAATGGAACACTTCATACACTGGCAGCTTCTTCAGCTAAACATGTACACTAAATCACCTTGAGCCACAAAAAGAATGTTTGTCACAATATGAACAAGCTTCATATAAGACTTAAGTAAATCAGCAGAAGAATGGGACACTCTGGACTCTGATATTTTCCTTAAATATAACAATTATAAATGTATTACATAAAATTTGTCTGTCAGGCACATACATGTCAACTGTCACCTGATGACAAAAAATTCTACCTAAAAAATATTAAGTAATAATACTTATAATAGAACACTAATAGTACCTTGTTCACTTATTGTGGTGAGATCTGGGCAACTTTCCCCTATTTGTAGTTTTTGGCACATGCCCTGCAAAAGTTGCAAGTGTTATTACAAATTGCATGTTGTTAGTCTATCTCAGACAGTATTAAGTACGTACTTCTTTTTTGACATTATATCCATTCCTTTACATAAGACCGAATAAAATAATATCTGTAGTTCCGGTCACATATCCATGAAAATTAGGGTCAGTTGGTTGATAGTATTATATTTTTTGTTAACATTTTATAGTGATCGTAGCCTCCCCACAGACTAGAGACCTCTTGCAGTGAAGGAGAATAATAGTCTGCAGGGAGACTATTGTGATCCTGGCCAAATTTTTAAAAAAACAACAAAATTTCATTTTTATGCCACAGCCTGCAAGACAAGCAGTAGTAATTTGATCTCCATATTGAGTATATTCATTCATTTGGAAAAAGTTACAGTTCAATAACTGTTGACTGAACCTAACTGGTGTTGAGTCTGAAAACATTTTTACCCCAAGAAAGAAAAAGTAAGGCAAAATGACAATAAAAAGTTATAGGGGTTGGTGGTAAAAAGTTAGGGTCAGTCGGGTGACTGGAACCAAAGATATAATTTTGTTTGGCCTAAGTATCACCAAGAATTACTGTCATAAAATTTACTTCTAAATGCTAGACCAGAATACAATAATGTACTGAATAAATTATACATGTATATCGATCTTGGTCGATTACTACACTTTATGTGCCCTTCTTTTGCCACAAAGTCTGAGGACAGGGATGTAAAGCCATTGGTCTAGTCTCTCCACTTTCTATCAGGAAAATTTAAAGAGCCCAAACACTTCTTGAAAAGAGTATGGTAGTCCCAATGTTTTGTACTGTATTAATACTGTAAATAGCAGCCAAATATACAATTATTGTAAAAGTGTTTTGAGATATTTTAGAGATAAAGTGCTAGATAAGCACCACAATTTATTTATAGATATGGATAAAACATTTGTCAAAAGTTCACTAACTATTTTTAAACATGGACTATCTTCAGTGACTAAAGATATCCTATAGACAAAAATATATCAAATTCATTCTGCAGTGAACTCTCAACAAATGTTTTAGCCATAGTACAAAATAATTTGATGTATAATCACATACAGTTTTAGAAAAAGCAAATATTATAACAGGTTGCAATAATTTAATAAACTATTAATAGAATACCATAAAGTTAACCCCAGTTATTACAGAAAAGCAATCTATGGCAATAAATATATAAAATATGCAATTAATATGAATTTAACAATAACTATCAATGGTTGATCTTATATTTACATGTAAAGTAGTTGGTAAAATAATAAACTAAAGTAGTCAGACACTCTTGCAAGCACTAACAATGTAAACTATTTGATTCAATCTCTGTATAAATATCTCAAGCTACTGGATGAGTAACAATTTACACTTCTATAACTACGTAAACCTTTATAGCATTTTCCTCAAAAAGCTGGTAACAGAAACAACTCAAGTAGCTAACTAGTTAATTTTGCAGGCTTTTCTGGGCAAGCCAGCATAACCACTACAATTACTGGCACAACAATTACTACTGACAATCGTTATGCTATGGTGTCCTTACCAAGTCATCTTTGACCATTTGGTTCACAGCTTTATCCTGTAATGGCTTCCTTAATTCATCACAAGAGAATTTCCTGTTTTGGCAGTTAATACTTGGTCAAACATTTAAAAGGATTTTGAACAAGAACAGAAATGGAACCTCCAATTTTTAACAATTTAATACAAATATTAAAATTTGACTAGCGAAAGCTATTTAGGAGTAAATAAACTTAGGAACTTTGGAAATAATATAGTCAAGTGATCACAAATTTTCTAAACATTTTGTAAAACAGGTTGCGTTTTAAAACTAAACACTTTTTGTAAGCTTCCGAAATTTGAGGCTTTCAAAAATGGTTTGAAAACATGTAATAGTCGAAAACACAAACCGAGCAGAAATCCTAAAAGATGTCAAATTAAGAAACTGATGATTTTAAACCTTGTGTGAAACAATGATACAAGCGAATGAAGTTTCGAAACTCACCTCTTATACAGAAGATTCTCAACTGCAGGAGCTCGGCGATTGTTGCTCTTAAAATTAAGATATAAAAAAATTTGAACTGGTAAGTACAATTTATACGGTATTTATATTCATAACACGAATAAATTAATTATTCTGGGAATAAATAAAATTTGCATAGAAAATCACAATTTATTACGATTCTCGAGGGTAAAAAAAACGACTTTCCATAAAGACTGGAAAGAGATAACTCAATATTAAGCTGCTAACGTAAAACTCATGTACTTTTATATTAAATGAATTATTAATTACTGAATTGAACACAAGACCTAGCTTAAAATTTCTTTTATGTTTCGTCTGCAGGCCAGGTGATCGCTTCGTCAACTGTCAATGAAACATACGGTAAAGTCAAAGTGGCGAGTCTGTCAGACGCTATGCAGATCAGCAAAACCAACATCGAATAAACCTTGATATACCTTCAATGAAGTAACGAAAAATCTATTATCCTCGCTATTATTTTCAGCAAGTATTAATTCTGACGACAGATTATTTTCATGATTTTGTTCTTCGGAATCAGAAACGAACAAAAGATCAAAACAAAGAGACGCTACAAAAATCGAACTAAAAAGCACGCATCTGTTTCACCTTTGATACCTAAAAAATGATAAATCGCAATGTATGCAAGTTGGACATGCCTTACCTTTTTTGGCTCAGCAGCCCATTTATATTTCGATGAAGCCCAATCGTAGTAGAAATATCCCAGATTTCCCGCATCGACTTGGCCCTTCCTTCTTTCAGCCATTTTGAAAACGGAGCCAACGCTTCGAATGTTCCAAATATGGAGTCACACTTCCAGCCAATCACATTTCAGTGCTTTCACGCTCGTCCCAGACTTCTGTCAGTTGAAAGGTGTTTCATTTCGTTCTTTCCTTGTTTGCAAAAAAAACATGGCGGAGCAATTCAGGTTGTCAAATGCTGAACTTCTAAACCAGGTTTGTTCTGTTAGTTGTTGGCCTTTGCAGAATATTTAGCATTTTGATATTAAATTTTTTGTAATAGTAAAGTGGAGCGTCGAAGAATACCCCTGATCTCGAATAATTCCCGTGTAAAGCTGGTTAAAGCTAAACGTTTTGATCATAATTATACACCTGTATCTCGTATTTTATGCAGGTTTAATACATTGGCTCCCTCAAGATCTTGTTGTTAACATATAAAGCTGTTAACGATTGTGCGCCCAGTTACATCAGTAATTTTATTTCACGGTATCACCCGAGTCGCAGTCTACGCTCTGCTTCCCAAGGTTGCTAGTAGTTCAGAAAGCATCCACAGTTAGTGAGTTACGTACGGAGATCGTGCTAAACGCTAAATCGACCCCTAAATATATGTTAAAAACTTTCGAAGTCTTTAGTTTTAAAAATTTCTTAACAAAGTTGAAACTCCGCAGTTTATTAAAATATGTATTTTCTAATGCAGTAAAAATATCTACACGTTTGCCTGCACTGCAGACCATCAAAAAGTTCTTGTCTATCTCCCATCTATTTTCTCAGAAAAAGCTGAGTGTGACAGCGTTTTAAAATTTCTAAACTTGAAACTCCACAGTTTATTCAAATACATTCTTTTTTTTTTTTGCACTCAAAATAGTTCTTGGTCACTCTTTAGTTTTACTCAAGTCTGCATTCTCAAAAATTGTGTTTCACTGCCACATGACAGCTGTCATTTCCATTTACTGTGGTTACTGTCACTGGTTATTACTACCATTTGAAAGCTACTGCGGCCATAAGTTACTACTTCACCACTCTGCTTGATATGGACTATGGTATATTTTCTCCCAACCAGCTGCCAATATAAAGCAGTTATATCAACAGCTCAAAATTGCAATTATAGTAGTTTTTAATGTTGATCAATAGTGATCCACTTTATACAACCAGACAATCGGCTCTCGCATGCTAGGAACACCTGACTGAACTGATCATATGACACCATCCCACAAAACCATGTGCACACAAAATGGTCTCAAAATGGTCGCCATTTTAAATTTCAGTCGTTGGTTTTAAAACAGTTCTAAGTACTATCAAAACTCATTATGTTTAAATACATTTATCAGCTAAAGTTGCAGATGGACTAAAAAGCAATGTTGAATGTAATTACTTGAACTTGACTGTTTAATATTTCACTTTACAAAATTTGTTTCTCCAGCAAAATGAAGAACAACAGTGATTGTTACTAATATCACAGCATATTCTGGGATGGTGCCTTTTGGGCCAACCTAAATTTAGTGCACACTGATTGGCTAGCTCTAAACATGTGATACTGTAAATGTTCGATCACCTGGAAAGTAAAAAAATTAAATTATATAAATTAATGAAAATTATATATATTTATTTATATGATTGTGATAGTGATCTTTTTTTCTTAAAACAATAGATTGCAGTTCTTGCTTTCCTCAATGGTGGAGAGCAAGGAGCAACACTGTACAATGCATATGTAGCTGGTAGAATCACTTACGAAATGTACAAGAGGTTAACAGTTTCAAAAGCTGACATACTGAGGGTAAGTTTCATTGCTTGTTTAAATTGGAAAGTTTACTACATTTTTTCAAAATTGTCCCATATACTTTGGGTAATATACATGTATTAATATTGGTTATGGTTATGTAAGGAGACACAAAGCAGCTCTTTGAAGCTTCTCCCAGATATGGTAACCAAACAATAACTGACAACTCCAAAGAATTTTATCACATGTTCAAGCAGAAGCAGAGGTAGTAATAACAGTTCCAAGGCAAACTTGCCAAAGCTATTTTGTACATTTGCATTCAATAAAAATAGAATTACCAAAGAAGGTACGCATTTTACTACTAGCAGTGGTAGCATTGTTTTTAGTATTTTTTTCAAGATAGATAATGTCATACATATAAGGTAGTTTTTAACTTTTTACCTTTTTACTCTTAATATCAAGTAAAACTTTTATATTTCTGACAATAAGGGCTCCCATTGATAATAGTATTTTTATTGATGCTAATTATAAAAGGGACTACTCTGACAAAAATAAATATGTATTTTTAAAGTATTGCCATCGTCATCAAAACATAATAACTATTTCTATATCTGAAACAAAGTGTCACTTTGTAAGGACAAAGGAGCTGCACACAACATGCTGCCAATTCTTGAATTTTTTTCAGTATAACAGACCCTTGTTAAGAGAATAGAATACATTTTCTCAACAAAGACCTTATTTTTCAGGCCCAAACCATACTACGGATTAGCGAGTATGTGAAGAAGAATCCAAAGGCTTCACAATCACAGCTAAAAGCAGAAGTTGACAAGGAAATTACAGTCTTTGCACAGCAAGTGGCTCAGCTTCAATAATACAGTCTCCTGGAAGTGCAGTCTTCATTAAAATCTTTTTATATCAAGTCCTCAAGACACCAGTCAACATAATGATTACATTATTATTGAATATCCTGGACACATAATAGCATTATATGATTTCCCAAGAACTTGTTACTGCTAGCCAGTAATATGGTACCAACAGGTTATTCTTCCATCGATAATAAATATTGTCTAAGGAAGTTGATATGATCTGAGAATAAGTATTGTAAAATAAATTTCAATTATATTAATTTCCATTTCAAACACTCTTCATCAATTCTTAGCTATAGTTAAAGTTCAACATGTACACTGTCTCATGAAACACACTTAAAATACTGGCTGGTTTTGAGATGTCAACAATATCATACAAAGACTTTCAACAGAGAATAGGATTTTCTGGAAACAGCTACCAGTAATTGAAATTATAAATTACTATACATGATTGCATAGTAGAGTATCATTTTCTTTTAACTGCTTACCAAATTCAGTTGACCCGATAACTCAGGGAAGTGGAAAAGGGTTCAAGTTCTCAAGGTAAAGTGTGAAGAAAATAACCCCAAGGGAAAACAGAGTTACTCTGAGTTAGCGTGAGGATTGAGTTACTGCTGGGAACAGGTTTTTGATTAATTTTTCCTTACAATCATTTAACTAAATAAAACAATGAGGGATAAATTTCTTCATCATTTTATTCGATGTTTTACAGTTAATCTGAAATTTCACAAAATAGTGAAAAATGTTTACATATTAATTCACATTTGGGTGTCAAATTCATTAAGGTGTACATATCAAAGTTCACCAAGTGTTCTTCGTTAAAGTTTCAAAGATATTGAAATTGAAACAGTTCCTTAAACTGATACGAGTGTAATTTGTCCTTCAGTTTTATGTACAATGAAAATGTAATCAGATGATGGCTTGTGATATTACCAGTAGGATTAATTCACTTGTGTTTTCAATTGTCAGAATTCTTTGAAATACCCCTTGCTTAACAACATGGAAAGTGAGCAACACATGTGAATTATTCTTTAATATCCCTTATCATCATTAATTTTCAAATTATTTATGCAAATCACACTGCTGCACTGTGTAGATTAACTAGTTCTTTTGTTCATCAAAAGAATGTGATTGTACAATGTTATTCAGTCTTGTAAAAAGTGTTCATTGGCAATTTTAGTATGGGACATTTCCCACAGCAAAATATATTGTACTTCCAATCAAGGGAAGACAGGATTTTCTTCTCTTGCTTCCAGATGTCTAGGTAAAAATGCATTGCATTTAAAAATTAAATAATGTTAGTGCTTAACTTCATGAATATTGACCAAACAATCAGAGATGATGCAGAGTTGTTAATATTTTCAAACTGCAAAGTTGCAAATGCATGTTGTATAAAAAATGATAATCTTATATCTGAATTGAAATATTAAGCACTGCATGCTGTATTGAATACATATATGTTCATTTGGCTTGTGTCTGGAATATCCAAAGTAAATTTAAAGTATTGCTACTTTCAGTTTACTTGCACATGACTGTACATTTTAAATAAAAGAGCTATGTATCACTGAACATTACACAATACTGGGTTCATATGTTCTAACTGGGTTTTGTGACCACTAATTCAATAACAGTCTGTCCCATATTAATCCAAATTATTTTGATTCATAACATTTGCATACATATACATTTGTACATGTATCACATCACACCTCGCTAATGTTTTCCTGTCTTTATGTACAGTCGATGAAAACATGACGTGAAAACCATAATCAGAGGAATTTAATTGAACTTTAAAAATTCAAAACAGCAAGTTCTCGAATTGAAAGTTCAACTGCTGCTGCCACCTCTCAGTCAAGAAAATAAAAAGGCCCTAACTTGCATTAAATCATCTTTTAGACCCATTATTTTGATATTTGGAAAGAACATCATGCTACAAATACTTTGTATTTGATGGATTTTTAATCTGACCATTTGGAAGGATATAAATGATTTTTGGATGAGAGAGACCTGTTGACTTGCCACAGTTTTCAAAATGCTCAAACAAGTCTTGAAGATTTGTCTAAAACTTGGCCACAATGTTAACTTTTTTAGAGTATTAGCAAGGCTCTCATGTCACTTCCTTTGACTGTAAATGGCAAATAGGTAATATGCCAGCAGACACTTATTTTCATTTGCAAAAAAAGTTCATCTTTTTATCTTTGCAGCAAGAAGTTGAGACCACTCAGAAAACTTCATGTTCTTCTGAGGGAGATGCCTTGATCTAACTGCAAAAGAAACAGTTTTACAAAAATTTGCAGGCAGTTTAGTAAATACAAATGTACCTGTATCTAGTGTTCAGCAAACCTCCACATATTGGTTTATAATTTCACATCATGTATTCCATCTCCTTGAATCCTCCTGTACATCCACTGACACATACCAGTTGGGGAGGTCAGCTTCTGGGTTTAGACGATAACTGAAAAGAGAGGCCACATGTTATATATAACAAGCTCAAAATAAACCTCTAATATTTTGTGTTTGCAAGTTAACAGGTCTGAAAACATAACATAATTCAAAGGAACTGAACCTGGAGTAAGTAAGCTTTCAAATAATTTGTTATAAGCTCCCCAAATCTGAGATGCAAAAACTCCTTCCGGTTATCAGCCCTCCAAATATAAGCTCATATTTTGAAGCGGCTTGGGATTAGTGAACTAATTAAATATTAATTTATACTTTGCAGCTGTTTTTTGTTCAAGTATGATTTATTTAACAATATTACTGCCAGTAACTCCAAATCTTTGAAGGCAATTAAAATGGTGTGTGTCTTCAATCTGTAATTTTAAGATTGAGTATTTTGAGATGCAAAACTCCATCTGGTTTTAAGCCCAACAATTTGAAATGCAAATTTCTCTTCAAATGTAAGCCCTCCCCCAACATATACCCACTACAAATATAAGCCTTCCCCCAATACATACCCACCACAAATATAAGCCATCCCCCAATATATGCCCACTACAAATATAAGCCGTCCCCCAACATATACCCACTACAAATATAAACCCTCCCCCAACATATACCCACTACAAATGTAAGCCCTCCTCCAATATATACCCACTACAAATATAAGCCTTCCCCCAACATATACCCACTACAAATATAAGCCCTCCCCCAATATATACCCACTACAAATATAAGCCCTCCCCCAACATATACCCACTACAAATATAAGCCCTCCCCCAACATGTACCTACTACAAATATAAGCCCTCCCCCAATATATGCCCACTACAAATATAAACCCTCCCCCAACATATACCCACTACAAATATAAGTCATCCCCCAATACATGCCCATTACAAATATAAGCCCAATGGGCTTTAATTCAAGTCTATAATGGTATTTCTTTATTCTTACTTGACGAAGAGCTCTTCATTCTCGATATGTTTAGTTGATACAAAGACAATAGTCCTCATCACAGCCTGTGTTCTGTAGAGGATTCCAGGTTGCCGAAAATATCTGTTGATATTCATAAAGAAGAGACATGACAATGCTGTGATTTAGAAGTTCTCTGAAAAGCATCTTTCTCTTAATCAATAATTTTATAATTATAAGATGTCAAACATCAATTATTTTGTATTTTTAACAACTACATATATCTTCTATGTATAAGTTGACGGTGGACACCCTGTGTGCACTGGGAGGGAAAAGTTAATATCTAAAATGTTCTCAGACTACAAAATTCACAGAACTTGACTTGTACAAGGATCAAACAGGCAAACGTATGCACAAGTCTGTTGTTAAAGGGATAAAGCATCATATCAGCATAAGGATTTGCTTACTCCAATAATATACATTGTATTTATTTACCTTGACACATCTAAAAACTAGAGGTGTCTAGACACTTCGTGCGTCACCAGACACTTTTGAGGCTTTCCAAGGGTTTCATACATGTGATAGGTGACATGGAATAAGAAATAGGCAACAAACTTCCTGCTCATCAACGACAAGTGACGGGAGTTTACTGAGAACAATTGATAAAAACCAACAGCAACATTTCTCTTTCATTGGCTTATTTTTTGAGGCAAAATTTTTGTTTTTTACGAAGTGAAAAGTGACAGCAGAACCCCATCCCCCCTTGGAGGGCCTCACTTCCACACAGCTCTGAATACCTCTGCTTAATTTGGAATATTAACATTATAATGGCATAATTATGTCGCACCTATTTGGTATCAAATACTGCAGATTGCTGGGAAAGTTATCCAGGAGATCATAAGAGAAAGGCATAATGTTGGCTTCTTTTCCTGAATGAAAGGATAAACACAAGACAATGGCAATAATAATAATATATAATAATAATAAAGCAAAAACTGGGAATGTCTTTAATGTCTTACTCTGTAAGAGTTCTCCTTGTGCTTTTGCTTCTTATCCTTGGGGTGTTTCTTTTTTCCTTTTTCTTTCATTGTGTTTTCAGTCATAAAGAAAGACAAGTACATGACGATATAGAAAAGCTGAGAATTTTTCAGTGGTAATGAAGTCAGGGATTAGTTTGGGTGTAAAATTAAACCAAATCCAGTCCCCCTTCAAAAAAAACTTATTAATAAATAAATAAGAATTATAGCCAAGTGGAGCCTTTAGTGTGCCCATATCACACATAGCATAGCTTGACAACATTGCCATGTCTATAGCACATCAGGCAATTTTTAGAATCCTTTACCAATCTTTTATTATGAAATTTATTTCTTGGTCTACAGTGTAATACATGATTGTGTACTTGCAGTTATTATTAATTATTATTTTCAGATGACACAATTCATTTAAATAAAATTTATGTAGACTGACATACAGTAGAGGGAACAGAACAACAAAAAAAGGAAATAAAGTGCAACAGCATTAATTAAAACTTACCAGGGGGAGGGTGGTTGACCATGTGCCCCATAGCAAATGGGTGTAGAACAAACATCTCTTTTGTTTGCTGGTTGGAAGATTGCACCTGCACAGATTAATTACATGGTTACATAGAACTTTACTTAATTAGAGTAAAACAGTGTTTGACGTATAGTTCCAGAAAAAATCCATGTGAGTTGTGTTCCCCCAGTGGGGGCTTATTGGAAATTCAGAGGGAGAGAAAAAGGGGAAGGGATGTTCAGAAGAGAAAGTTTATCAAGGAAATTGTGGCATAAACTGGAGATTTTAAAGAGGAAGGGAGGTCAATTGAAAGCCACTGGCCTTCAGGAGTCTTATTAAAATGAAATACTGAATTGCACATTGTGCAAAAAAGTTTACTTTTAAATGTGAACCATATTAATTTCATTTTAACACATCTCACTTAATAAGGACTTACAGGAATATTTGTATCAAAGTTCTTGGCATCTAAAATGCAGCCATCATATCGAGACATCAAATATGTATTGTTCTTGTTGATTTGAGGATAATTCGGCATCTTCCTTATGTCTGGGGGCAAATACTGAAAAAGATGAAAGTTGAAGTTAAAAAAACTTAAAGCTTTTAAATATATAGTTTAAACTAGTATAAAATATATCTGAAACAATTAATGAAACACCAAGGAAATCTTAAATATAAAACAAAAAGATTAATAAATATAATTTATAGGTACCACTATTCCAGGATGAAACATCAGCAGTGTTCCGGGAACTGCAGATCCATTTAGAAACACCCCTGCAACGTAATTGCATATTAAAATAATTTTAATCTTTAATACAAGACTGTAGACCTGAAATCACAGTTTTGAAAAGCTGGGATTTCCAAGAACTTTTTAGGATTTTTATTTCAACTTTCCAGAAGTCAGTCTGAAATTCCTGTTCATATAGACTAAAGATAGACTTAAAACTTTATTGAAACTGCAACCCAGGTTTCATAACTATTCCAGCAAATTCTGGAAACAACAACATTTCCAGGACTTCCCAGGAATTCCAGAACTCTTTAAATAGTACTGTTAGCATAAATTAGTACTTATTAGTAACTTTCAGAAAATCACAAAATGACATGGTTGCTAAATCTTCAAAAAAAATAATAAATTTAGTAGCCATTAACAATTATAATAGCCTTAAGATAGTTAAGCACTATATTAAAAAGTCTAAAAACTTAATAATTAGTGCCGTTAGTAGCACTTTTTTTAATATATTTATATATTAATATATTAAATACCTACATGTATAGTTATTATGATAAGTTAATATTAATTTTACCTTTGCCAGCCTCTGGATGCTTGATGGATGACTTTTTGACCCCAAGATTAAATGGCTGAACTGATGATTTGTACTTCCCATGAAAACCATTAACAATTTTATTTTGCAGGAATTCCTGGAAATCTTTTAACATCTGTTCCATCTGAAAATGAAAACAATAACTGCAAATATTAAACAGTAAATCAAGAATTAAATTTCTTAATGATAATTTGGTAAAAGTTTGAAAATTTAATTCTAAAAATTATTGTATAACATCTAGATGTATGGCAATGTCAAGCTATCCCATATGTGTGATACAGGCATCCAGTGGCTACTTTTGAATAGAAAGGAGAGTGCTGGAGGGGGGTTCTGAAGTGAAAAACACAATACCAAAAAGAGTTCCACTTTGCCCCTCAAAAAACAGCCCGGATTGTTTTATGAACCAAAAAATTCTATTCCGATTCAAGAAATCCTTCAGATCCTCTGCCCCCTCCCCCCATTCCCCTTCCCCTGCCCAGTAAATTCCAAAACTATTTAATCAGTACCTGCTGTGTCACTCCAGCATGCACACTAGCATACTGCTTGGCCACTGGCAAGTCTTCTGGCGGGACAACGACTCCCCCCTTCCCATCACAATGTTTGAAATAATGCAGCAGAAGGTACAACTGCAATATGTCCAGCTGCTCTTGTCGAGTCTGGCTGGGTCGGACGAACCTCGACGCAGCAACTGAGCCCATAAGTCGGATAGCGTTGTTATTGACACCGTGGAGAAAGGTACACAAATGCGGTAAAACAGATGCAATCTGCGAAGTTTTGTTTGATGATAAGTCTGATCAAAAGTGACGCGGAAGAGGTTGTACAACAGCGTTGGTGCCTGGATAAAATTTTTGGCAAAGCAGACACAATTTCCGTCAGGCGCGCTCTGTGAGCCGACCTGGTTCCCAAGCACCCGCCCTTGGAATCGAGGTTGGAAAGGTGGCACCGCACGTCGGAGACCACGGAGATCAGTTTTTCTCCATTGCATTAATTAATGTCGATAAACACAAAATTTGGGGATTTTTTAACACGATTAAATTAAGAGTGAACAAGCTGTGAGATATTCAAGAAAACGAAGTTATTTTCCAAGTCAAAGTATCACCTTCAGGCCCGTAGGG
>JANRMR010254456.1:1245-12855 GCA_025434825.1 Bergia sp. 'catenularis'
TATATATATATATATACAAGATGGAAGTCGGAGCGCGCGCCACGAGGCTGCGCTTAACCAACCACCACCAGGAGCTGATTTTATCTGCCTAGAATGCGTCGTCGATGCCGTTCCCGGATTGGACTTCACAGCCATCGAAGGCACCAACACTGACGATGACCGACCTAGATGCACTGAAGAAGAGAGATCCGTCGGACACGACGGCGCAGTCCATCATCATATATATATATATACAAGTTATTCAGCGGTTTGTTATTTTTGCGAGTCACTTTTATTTTTTCGAGCAATTAGGCGAGAAAAAAATAACTGACGAGTAAATATAACCAACCGTATTATACTTTCTGATGAATGTTTATTACACGACAGATGAGGCAATTCATTACAGAGAAAAGTCTTGTTTCATCTTTAAACTCGTTCAAACTGCAAAAACCTCGGATCTGATAAAGAACAACTACTGTGACAGTAACTGACAATCACTGAACCGGCCTGAAAAGGTCAAACCGGTCAAACCGGTTCGCAAACAGTGATGTAACGTCTCATATTTGCACTCGCTTTGGTGCGTGTTTGCACTCTAAAATGTATAATTAATGCTATTACTGAGTAATGTTAAACAGCTGATATCAAATAAGACAATGGATATATCGTAACTCTATACAACAAAAGTGGCTCTCTAAAAATACCAAACACTACATGCGTACCACAAAATTGGGAAAAAATATTTCCTGAAGGGATATTTACGTATAGGACAAAATATTTCCTGAAGGGGTATTTACGTATGGGACAAAATATTTCCTGAAGGGGTATTTACGTATGGGACAAAATATTTCCTGAAGGGGTATTTACGTATGTATGTATGTCTTGCATGTATATGTGTGTGTATGTATGTTTATTATATATATATATATGTATATTTATGTATGTACGTATGTATGTGTTTATGTATCGGAATGTCAATTACTTTAAGCAAATCCCTTTATTACAATATATATGTGTATGTATGGGTGTTCTGTGTTTGCGTGTGTGTGTTTGAAGTTTGAGTACAGTCTGTCACACAACCAGACACCACAAACGAAAGAGAAGTCAAATAAAAAAATCTTGTTTCCTTTGTACCTTGTGTATTTGGGTCCTCCACTCGGAAGGTACCTCTTGAAATCGTACACAGGAGCACCACTGCTTCCACAGGACTCAAGTGAGCCACTCATCTGACTTGACGGCTCCTGCTGAGAGCGTTTGCTCTGACTTCTAAGATCATTGATACTCTTCTGTTCAGTGGCTACATGGCTTTCTTTGTTACCTCTTTCCCCAGCTCCTTGACGGCTGTGTTTCTTGACGTCCTCTGTTAGCTGCAGTGTTGATGGGACTACCGCGTCATTACCCTGGCGTTGGTGATGATTCATACCCCCTTCTGATTTATGTTTGCGATGTGAACTGTAAAATTCAACTGAACTTGAAGCTACCGCCACATTTTCAGTAGAGTTTGAGATGTAGCCACTGCTTATTTTTCCATCAGAGCCCTGCCGACGGTGTGTTCTAAAGTTTTCTCTTACATTCTCGTCAGATATGTGCATCTCGTAATCTTCCGAACTCTGTGGGTGCCTCAAACTCGCTGACACTGCTGAATCTAGTTGTCCACTCAAGCTCTGTAGACAGTGTGTTTTATGCTCTTCCTTAATATCTGATACATACAACTTGTCACCATCTGTCGTTTTTGCGTATCTTAAATTTGCCGCATGTTGGTAGCCATCTGAGCCTTGCCGATGGTGTGTTCTTACTTCCTCCTCCACAGTTCCACCCGTATTGTGCACTGTATGTCCTTCTGTACTCCGTGTGTATCTTACATTTGCGGGAATTACCACATCCTGGCAGCCATCTGAGCTTTGTTTTCGATGTGTTCTGAAAACTTGTTGCTTGGTTCCATCTGACGTAGGTGCTCCATGTCCCATATTCCGTGGGTAGGTCGAATTTGATGGAACAGCAGATTCCTGATAACCGCCTGAACCCTGTCTGCGGTGTGTATGAAAGTCTTCCTTTACAGCTAAATCAGATTTGTGTAGGTCATGGCCTTCCATATTATGTTGATATCTGGCATTTATTTGAGCTACTGAATCTTGATATCCATTCGAGCCCTGTCTGTGGTGTGTATGAAAGTCTTTCTTTAAAACTACATCCGATTTTTGCACCCCCTGTCCTTCAGAATATTGTGGGTACTTTGCATTCACCTGCACAACCGAATCTTGATATCCATCGGAACCCTGTCTGTGGTGAGTTTGAAAGTCTTTCTTTATTGTTACATCTGACTTATGCATCCCTTGCCCTTCAGAATATTGTGGGTACTTTGCATTCATCTGGATTACTGAATCTTGATATCCATCGGAACTCTGTCTGCGGTGAGTTCTTATTTTATCTCTTATTAACTCGTGTGATACATGCAATCCATTGGCTTTATACTGTTCTCCATTCATCATACTGTAAGACCCGTGCGAGTTGTGAGATTTACAACTCTCCTGAGTTGATGAAATGTATGTATTTTTGTCTTCCGGGGCTGTGCCATATTCTTTCCCTCTTTTACCAGAGTTGACTTTCCTTTGTGCTTCCATAGTAACACTCTGATCGTCTGTTATGTTGCCATTTGATCGTTGTCGCTTGTGTGTTCTCGATGCTGATTGTTCTGCCTGTATTTCGCCATGTGACTGTCGATGGTGTGATTTGTAAGTTGCTGGAACAGATGAACTGCTTACTACATTTTGTGATTCCAAAGTTGGAATACTTTCCTCACAAAGCTGAGGATGGGATCCTTGTTGTGGAGTTGTCAAAGTAAGGTGGCGAGAATTGAGTCTCTTATCATCTTCCCTGGGAGTGTGCAGATGGACACTGCTCTCAGAATCGGAGAATATATCAGGGGTGGTGGAATACCGGTCCCACTCAACTGCTGGAAATCCAGGCCCCGAATCAAATGTGAGCTCCTTTCTTGCTCTGCTGTTTTCTCTTTTCTTTCGCTTCTTCAGAGAAGGTGGGCCCTGAGTGCTGCACAGAACCGACGACATTGTGTTAGTATTGTATAACATAGGATTACAAAGATGTATTCAAAATACATACAAAAATACAAGATGCGTTTACATTTTACGTTCTCATTTACAAAGTTGCAACAAAAACTAATGAAACTTTGTAACTTTTCATTCAAACAACAAGAGTTACATTTTTAAAATGCTATCACTCGGCAACCACTTGTAATCCAACGAGAGAAAATATATTGTGACAATTTTTTTCAAATGTACATCAACTTCAAAAGCCCTGATTTGTGAACAACTAAATTACTGTAAACTGGTAAAAGCTTTCAAAAGATAACAACAATATAACACATTGGCAACTCGAATTAATGAAGGTTGTCTCTGTAGGATCATTGTGCACCTCTTCACTTGTGTTAAGGATCGTGGTTATATTTACGCTACCGTGTCGAGAGATGCAACTGTTCCATCTTTGCTGATCACGCACTGTTAAATTCGACAGCATCCTACACTTCAAATAAGAAAGAGTTTTACCTGTTTCTGCTCATGACCTTGCGGCAATCCCCGGAGGACGCTTCCCACACCCAGATGCGTCCACTCAGACACACACTAACAATGGTTGAGCCAAAGCTCTCCAGATGTTCCACAGCCTTAAAATGAGGTTGATACGAATCAGTATCACGTTTAGCCATGAATATCGATAAAAGTTAACAACGAAATGTCCAACCTTTAGATCATTTTCCTGGATAAACTCGGACACACAGCTTAATCAAGGATTACAAGCGGAAATGTTTGAAGCTTCTAAAAATCATTGCGGATTGTAAATACATCTTGGAAACATTTAAACAACCGTAAAAATATTATTTATTGATCAATCCCTTGTTTTGAACTGGGAAAGTTTGTAGATACTGCAGGTAAACACAACAGATCCAACAGACAGTGTTTCATCACCAGCTCCATATCATATTGTATCAAACATGACACTTCCAGCCTAGCATATACCGGTAAGATAGTTACTGTTCTGAGTTGCTCAGGAAGCAACTTGCAGAGTTTGATGACCAAGGATTGAAACTGAGAGTTTGACTGGCTACATATATACAATAATTCTTAAAGAGTCAGACGGATTTTCAAAATGGCATTCACGGGACATGAAAAAATGTCTTGGTGACATTCACAACTTATTTGATGATTCTTCATCAATTTGATGGAATCCATGTCTAAAAAACTGGCTTATTACGATCTCTGGGTCGTAGAATAAGACGAGCGCCCATAGGCTTTGACAAGATGCTTTACAGGATTAATAATTCCTTGGTTCCCAACATATTATGATACGAGAATATATGATTAAAGCGGCAACAATAGACTTGATAAACTTGTTTATGGAAAGAAGCAAATTCAATTTTGCGTAAAACTATAAGGATCGATTATTTAAGCGAGGTCTAAATCTTAGCCGGTGTCTAACTATTGTTTATAACACCTTTAAACAAAAGATTAACGCGGGTTAAGATTTAGACCTTGTTTAAATAACCGGCCCTAAGTGTCGCGTGAAAGAAACTCGAGCAAAACGTGACGAAGCACGTGTTGTGACAAGCAAACAGGGGCCAAAATCCTGACAAACACCCGCAGATCATTATGGGGACAAATATGACTTCAGTAAAGCTATTATGGCAAGTTCTGACTGTACAAAGGATAAATAATGTACCTGCATGTGACCATCAAGGATTAGAGGCAGTGACTCCAATAGATCCTCTCTGTTTGACCAACCACGCCCTCGCAACCTGATCTTTGGATCAATCTGGCAATCATTGAGGAACTTACAGATAAAGAAAAGCACAATCATCACCACAACACCAAGGACAACACAGTACAACGCATGAAAAAAATAATCAGAGTTGATTTTGTCCCTGGTGGATTCCTGCCCAGAGTTTTGCTCCTGTTCTGCTATGGTGTCAGCAGCTGCTGCCTCGCCAGCCAGCGTTTGTTTGTCATCAGAGACAGACTGCTGTTCTCGCACATACTTGGAGAGAATTGTTGTCGTATCAAGGTCAGTTCCCAGGTAGACTGGTGGGAGGACGCTGATATATCTGTTGACAATCCAAACAAACAATCTCAAGCAGTAGAAAAATAGTCCCTTGTGTTGGATACTTTTTGAGTTGGAGTCTATAGTAAAGAAAGACCAGAAAGAAATAAAATATATTTTTTAAAAGTTTAGAGCGTATGTCCAGCACAGTCTACAAAAGGAAAGCAAGCAAATCCTAAAAGGTGAGAGGGCCTTTGTAGGATTGCAGTGCACAAGCATAACCCCAACATTAATAAACTATATAATGTAATTTGAAGTGTGATTTATTTTGAGATCATTACAACAACAACAACATTTATTAGCAACATTTGGAAAATCAAATTTACATTGAAAAAATAAACAAACTAACTTGAATTAATGACCGACCCTAATTTTTCAAGGATATGTGACCACAGATATGATTTTATCTGCCCCTTAATACCTTAATACTAAAAACACGCTAACATAGAGTTCTATTTCAGTCTTACATCAGTAAGTAAACATCAAGCGTGGTCCTCTGTGCAAGAAAAGGATTACACAAAACATTGCTACCAACCTGCTAACCAAACTTATGTTATAATAACCCAGCAGCTGTGGCCAATGGCGTTTGGACAGACTCCGCCACACCTCTTCAGCTGTTAAAGTGCTTTTCGGCTGTCCCATAAAATACCACCCACTGCTATCCCACTGAAACGGATCAGGTGTCTTTAGTGGATCATCGTCTAGTGCCTTCTTCACACGTTCTGCTTCTTTTACAAGTAATGGTATGTTATCCTTTTCACTATGTCCTCTCTTTTTCTCTTCTTTGCTCTTCAAGATAAGCTTCTCTTTCAGACCTGGAGTTTCGGGAGGTTTCATATCAACAGGTTCTTTTGAGGTTAAGCTGCTTGCATTTTGCATTTGCACCTTCACCGAGTTGGAGGTCTCCTCAGCTTCCAAAACTGATACTGAAGAATACACCATATACAGGAAATAGAGCACGGCGCAAACCTACGAAAGCAAATTGATGTGGCTGTTTTGTACGTGTTCTATCTAGATAAGCTGTTTCTGGTTGATTTAACTTTTACGTTCTAGATATTTCGGAAAAAGTATTTATAGTTTCTTGTTTTGAATTTTTCAGCCAACTCGAATGTTGGTTGAAGTGGTTGAAAATGATAGGTAGCGACCACTGGCTGTTTCTAACCTCTTGATACGTTTGCACGTTATTTACGTGATGGCTCGGGTAATTTATATTTATTCAACTATTAACCCCAAGTAGAAATTACTCTTCACAGGATCAACAGTGTTTTTAAACGAAAATTGCTGGATCACTTCAAACCAACCAGCCAAATCTGGTTTTGGATGAAATGGTCGATCCAAAACTACCACGCTCTAAGTATTCAGAAAAAATACTCTGGGAAAACAAGCCCAAAAACACTAACGAAACAAAAGATTGTGAACGCTCATCATTTGTCAATGGGCTTTCTTGAAGTTTACGGAATCCGAGAACCGTGAGATTCCTTAGTCTCTAAACAGAGAAAAACACATCCTTTGGTTAGTAAACAGGAAACAGATTCTTTGTTGATAAACATGAAACATATTCTTTGTTGGTAAACATGAAACAAATTCTTTGGTCGGTAAACAAGAAAAATTATCGACTTGTAAACAGGAAACAGACTCCTTAATAAATAGGAAATAGATTATTTGGTTGATAAACAAGAAATTCCTTTCTTAGTTGGTAAATAAGAGAAAGAATTCTTAGGTGGTAAACAGAAAAAAAAGTCCTTGGTTGATAAACAGGTAGCAGATTACTTGGTTTGTAAAACGATACAGATTGATTGGTTGGTGAACCGGAAGTAAACCATTTTAGCCTTCTGTTTATCTGTTTCAGTAGAAAGACGAGACACATTCCTAGGGATAACAAATAAGTACTCTTCCACTTACCATACAGATCTTTTGGATTAGCCTTGTTCTAGCGACGAAATAAGCAAAATTGAGCCGCTTAGGCAGTTTCCTTGCTGCTAAGGGTATGGGGCACCTCGAGGGGGTCTGCTGCTGAACAGAAGTTGATGGTAGTGGAGGAATCAATTTCAGGAACTGGGGAGGGGAGGGTGGAAACTGCTTTGCCACGACGGTGCTGCTCCTGCTCTGTTGAGTTGTGGTCCCTGAGGTAACAATCGTAAAGGAGCTGCCATCTGGGCTGCTAATGTTGGGCGAAGTGACAGGAGTTGAGACCGCCACAGGACTCCCTGGAGTAACTGGATGAACTGCAGGGACGGGAATACCAGGTTGCTATTAATAATTATTATCACTATTAATTATAATGATTATTATTATTATTATTAAAAAACTTACCGGGTTTAGCTGCAACATCAATGCTCTGCTGATAGGCGGTAATCTTCTCCAAATCTGACAACTGAGGCAAACAAATAGCAATTGGTTCATCCCACGTACAAGTACTTGTTGTTTTAACAGTAACAAAGTTTAGTCTCGGCTATTTCAAATCTTTCACAGTAAAGATTGGTATACAGCCGATGGACGATGATAGGAACTGTATCCTGGTTACACTGACTTACTGAATGAGCTTAAAGGGGCTGTTTCATGGTGCGTAATCCTTCTGTTTCCCGGCAAAAGATGTTCAAAAAAAAAACTTCTGCTACAAATAGTTACAGTATAATTCTTTTTTAAACGTTTCAAGCAAGGTACGGATGGATTAATTTCGTGGATGATTGAAACAGATTGTAGTTACTATATTTATAGTATAAACACAAACTGGGAGAGGGTACCTCTAGCCTTCTCATGTCAATGGAGAGAACAGTTGCAAAGAACACCATCTGCAGGAAGAAGTCCGTTGATAGACCAACCACAGCAAACAGACAAAACTCCTGGACAGCTGGAACATACGTAAAGTGGCCTGCTACTAACAAAGCCATCTCTATTACCAGGTTCTTGAAAATATATCTTCCTTCTTTGCTTAGTCCTGATGGAACAAAACAGGTACTTATTTAATCTTTCAACTTCAATAGATCTTTAATGCATACGTTCGTTGTGGGCTTAATGCTGAAAATAGATTTTGGTCTTAGTTCTCAATGTTTTATAATTTTTCTCCTAAAGAAGCGGGAGATTTGAGTATCGAGATGGAAAGTTAACGCAATATGGTGGGAGTTTCACGTTTAAACATCAAATCTTCGCTAAACTAAGTAGAAGTAAATTACGACCTTCTATCATGGATCTAACGGAATTCCTCTTAACCTGTAACTGCCGTCTGCAGTAGAAATACAAACCTCTATCTTAACATGTCTTACTTATAACTCATAAGGACCGTTCCTACCTTGCGCTACTCTTGTTTCCACATCCAGATGGAAAGGAGTGGACACAACAGATTTGGTGATGACCAGGATATTCTCAACACCAATAACGATCACGAGGTAAGGAAAGATCTCACTGTAGAAAGACATTTCAAATACGTCAAATACCAAATCAAATCTCGTTTATTAAGTACAGTTTAAAGCAGACTGAGTACAAGAACTACATCCTGGAGCATCTGACTTCAACAAATTAATACAACACTAAGCTGTCTACTGTATCTCGTTAATCTTGATAGTATAACAACATCCATAACGGACCAAGCTTTATCTTAGTTGTCTGTTTAACTGTTTGTATATAAACAAAATAAACAGGTTGTAAAAAGGACAATCATAAAGGAAAATAATGTACAGACCAATCGCTAATCTTGATGTCAAAACAATATCAACACTATTACTCTTGCAGGAACATGTAATTGTGGACTAAACTGTCTTAAACCAGCAGTTTGTTTGTCTATGCACAAAGTGCACAGTCAGGTTATCAAAGGACAAGAAAAAAGGAAGGTGGTGTGCAAACCCTTGTTATTTTTTATGTCACATCACAGCAACATCAAGTTTCAATGTTTAGTGTGTTTCACCCATACCTGCTGTTTAGAGTTGGTACAAGGCCGAAAAATGAGCACAATCCAGCTGCCATTGTCAACGATGCCACGATTGTAATAACTGCACTA
This sequence comes from Bergia sp. 'catenularis', assembly GCA_025434825.1. Taxonomy (NCBI): domain Eukaryota; kingdom Metazoa; phylum Cnidaria; class Anthozoa; order Zoantharia; family Parazoanthidae; genus Bergia; species Bergia sp. 'catenularis'. The sequence goes on from JANRMR010254456.1 coordinate 10,325, forward strand.
AATGCCAGTCCAATTTTAGATTTCACCATCTCTATCTTGGCTGTGTAAAACAAAAGGCGATGCTTTATTGTATGTTCAAAGCATACATAACCAGTTCTTAGACTGTAAAAAATGTACATGTACTGGTTCTCACTGTCATTTTGGGAGGGGGAGGGGGGATAGATTGGGTGTCCTGTCCAGCAGTCGAAATTTGCATTTTTCTTGACTAGATTATTAATCCCAGCGTTTGGAGGCAAATGCAGTTAACATCCGATAACTCGAAACTTCAAAGGAAACGAAAATAGGTTTAAGTTATCAAGGGTAAAATTATAAAAAAAATGACCCCAAGGGAAAACAAAATTACGTCGACTAAGTGTGAAGTTCGAGTTACCGCGGGTTCGGTTTAACGGGAGTCAACTGTAAATTAATTTGGGAGAAAGACCCGTCCACTTGCCACTGTCTTAAACGCTCAAATATGTCTTGAAACCTTGCCAAAAACTTTGCCATAACCTTGAAAACAAGAACAAAAATCTTCTAAGAAAGGTTCTTTCCTCTCTTCCGTTGCCAATAAAGAGTAAGATTTACTTACCAACTGAAAAGGTGAGGTATAGAAAGACAAGGAAATACATCAGGCAAAGGTGCCAGATTTCAATGAAGGAGCCACTCTCTCCCTAGTATATGAGATTCAAGAAGGATAATCACATATCAGTCAGGTTCATACTGACCGCATGAAATTCCACGATTTTTTCTATGACCTTTAACAGTTTTCCATGACCTAATTTTTATTGCAAAACCAGAACCTATTCTTGCTTTAAACATTTTCTAGAGCAGTCATCCTGTTTAAGGAAACGAAATAAGATATTTCTTGGCCCATAAGTCTTATTTCATATGAATCTAGCTTTTTGTACATAAATGTAGTCGATTTTCTCTGTTCTACTCACTTTAAAAATAAATGGACTCGAGGTTTTAACAGCAATCTTATTTACCATGACCCAAATTACAGTAGAATTCCATGAATTTCCAGGCCTGAATAATGAATTTTGTTAAAATTCCATATCTTCTCATAACTTTCTTCCAAATATTACATATGAATTTACAGAGTACTTTAGCTTATCAAATTAATCAGGAGGGATTACCTGTACTTAACTTTGAAGTCTTATGTGCTTTTACAGTAAACATGAAATCCTTAACCTTATGCCAGTGTGAGATCGGCAATGAATCTAGCTTAAAAGGTGATCACAATAGCAAAGTCTGTCATTCCAGTCTGAGTTCAACAAGTACCTTGTGGCACGACATAAAATCTTTCCACCTTTTCAAAGTTAACAAGAAACTGTGAATCTATTAATTCACTCGCATAACCAATTTGTGATCTCACAAAAGTAAGATACAGAAACCTTTTTTGTATCAATATTAATTTCTGTATCTCAATATCGGCATGCTCTCAAGTGAGACTGCATTTTTTTTTCTAGGAGTTCATTAACTGTTTACCTTGTAGTAAATGTGCACCACATAATCCCTGGAGTCTGACTTGTGACTGTGGCTGGATCCCATTGGGTTTAGTGGATGCAGTTTCTCCAGCTCCCTTTTCAAGCCTTCCAGATAACTATCAAGAAGATATCATCAAAACTAGTCTGATTATTTTTATAACTTGTAAACTAATTTATACCGGTTAACTCGTCTTTTTAGAGCATGGATGGAAATCAGTAATTCTACATGAAGTTAAAAACAAAAGTATGGTTTAAGTCATGTCCAAAGGTGCAAAATACTGGTGTCAGCAAGGGTTTTATGTGGCAGTTTTTGTTTATTTGTTCTCAAAACTTATTGGTAAAAAAAGGTTTGCTGTTCAGGAGCTATTTCCTATCAAAGAAACCAGAAGTGAGGACAGTACCGTAAATAGTACAGAGTTTGTCGTTTTGAGACATTATTATGATGTAACTGTATTTGTTTCAACATGGCATTGTATTCTTTGAGTGCTAGATCACATTGTGCTGTAACAGCTAATGGAACAATACGCTTATGTCACTTGTTGATTAACTTAAGATAATTTATTAAATATTATAGTACATTTTCAATTATTACACCCAAACACTGTACATGTGTAGCACCCTGAATGGCACTGGTATAATAAAATTATTATTATCTATTTTTGGTACATGTAGCAAACTCAAACATTTTGAGTGGCTTTACAATGTTAAAAACTGAACTTTAAATTGAATGACAAACCTGACATCATGCTTTTTCAGCAGAACAGTGACAGCATATCTGATGGTGTGATCCGTTCCTTTGCTTTTGAGTGCTGGATATATGCCAGTGTGCTTCAGGGGGACACCAAATATAAACTCTGATGCAAAAAATGAAAAAAAAAATGAAGGCAAATTAAATATCATAACAGAAATAAATCATTATAATTGAAGAGTCTAGTGCAAAAATAATGTAAGTGACTTCAGATTAAAACTTAAATTCTCCCAAACATTATGAAAGCTAAAGGTGAAGAACCTTTGGAGAATTGAAAAATTGATCCAAAGTCACTTACTGTATGTTGTTTTTGCACT
>JANRMR010254567.1:0-16008 GCA_025434825.1 Bergia sp. 'catenularis'
AGCCCATTAAGCAATGTTTGGTTCTGTTGGAAGCATACACTAATACAAGCTTATTAATCGAGTTGTATTGCTGTATTTACCAAGCCACAAGGTCGACGACCGCCGTGGGCAATTCATTCAATACTGAAGTTTTTCATTCTCCCGTAAAGACTGAACATTCGAGGTTAATAATTGATTTATTATATGCATGTGTTTTTGCTTAAAACAACAACCAAATGAAAAGGCTCAGAAAGTAGGAAAGTATTAGAAACATTCGGATCTTTCGTATTTGTTACTGGCGTGTTCAACATTAGTTCAAAGAGGTTTTAAAGATTTTCAAACATTTCTGAAAATTTTTGGATAATCATAGAAAAATCTTCGCAAAGAATTTAAAGTTCGGTAATATTTTTAACCAATCTTTTGAAATATTGAGCAAACTTTGGAAACCTTGGTTTTTTTTCGTGTCTAAAACGATCTTAGAACCATTTTTCACAATATTTAGTAATTTAAAAACAAAAATCTTCTGGTTGTTTAAAAATGCTCGTAAATTTTTTGGATGTGATCTAAATTGTTCTGCAAAAGATACTATATCAACACTGATTTTCGGCTATTCTTCGTGGAAGGTCATCAACAATGACTTATAATTCCCCAAGCATAACGGGGGAATCCAGATATATCACGAACCTATCAGAACGAGCAAATTTGTTTATCCTTATATTGTTCTTTCATACAATTACAACGAATCAATTTTAGATTTTAACATGTCCTTCTTTAGTTGGTCACACAACCCATAGATTCATGCGGCAACTGAAGTATAATTTCTTCCTTACAAAAGCTTATCGCCACCGATTACACAGTGAATGAAAGTCAGCCACACTCATACTGTGTTTACAGAAATTTTTTTTTTAAAAAAAGGAGAATCGTGTAAACCTTCCTTTCCAAGTCATCCAAATGCCAAAGATAAAAAATGTGAGTATTTCTAAATATCCTAACGAAGTAGTAAACAATAAAACGATTTTGTAAAGTTAAAAGTTGGGAAGAGTTAAAACACATAGCGTGTTTTGTAAATTTCGAAAAAGCATACCAATTGAATGAAGGGATCAAAGTTTCTATTTCATATGTTCAATCATTTCAGCGCGCCCTGAGTTTAAAGGAATGCGTCTTAGTTATTCTCACCTAAAATGTTCACATCAGCATGTATTTCATCTACTCCCAACTTGTTTTCAGCGCGACACGTATAACGACCGGCGAAGTCCTCGTATTTCAGGGGATCACCACATAGGATTACATCCTGCTTGCTGCCCACAGTGAAGAAGTATTTTCCATCTTTTGCATGATGACATGTTGGGCTTGTTAGTTGGTTTCCGCTTAAAATTAAAGGCTTGTTGTCTTTAAACCATGTGAACTTTGGTTTAGGATTCCCTTGTGTCAACTTGCACCGTAGTTGCAACGATTTCACGCTATTCTCGTGTACTGTCATACTGTTGATATCCTCTGATTGCCAGGACAACTTGGGAGGTTTTATAGCTGTTGAAATACAAGACAACACAAAAGTACATTTTTCGGCTGTATATTGCGTATAGTAGTTTTCTGTATTTTTTGGATAGAAGGTAAAATAAAATTTTTTAATAAGGAAATAGAATTTCAGTGAAAACAAGGTGTTTTTTACAATACTAGAAATTGTTTGCTGTGCAGATTTATTTTTCTATTTACAGCTTTTACTTCTCATATTATTTGCACTGTTATGTTCAATGATTTTTTTGGAAGAATTATCTAAATTTAATTCTGCGAAAACTTTTCTATCAATATCTTTAGAAAACATATCATAAATTAGCAAATAATCTAACTATATAACATGTTCACTTTTACTGGAATGGCAAAAACTCAGTGGTAGTATATCCAGTAGTCAGCTGCATGTACGATATTTTTAAATGTCATACCTTTAACCGTTACTTTCACAGTTTTTTTGATATCCTTAGATGCCTTGCACGAGTACATTCCTGAATCCTCCAGTGTCAGATTTGTTATTTTCAAAGTAATTTTGTTTTGCTTAATGTCTCCAAGAACTGCTGAAGCATTTACGTCTTTCCGGGTTACACTAATCCTTGAATTGTTTAAGACATCTACTTCCACTCCGTTTTTGTACCAACCAAGGTCGCGGGGATTTAGCACACCCAGTCTCAAGAAACAGTGTAGAAACAGCGATTCTTCAGCGTTTACTACCTGCGACTTCGCTTGTGAGACTTCAAGAACTTTTATTCTGTTATCTTCTGTTTGTCATAAGAAAATCATAAAAAAGTTAAGTTTGTGGTCCACTGTAAATGCTAGTTCAGTGTTTCTTCGTATTAGAGCTATGGTTAATTTTCATTTATTGTATGCACCGTCCACGATAACTGCAAATATGTTTTCCCTTCCAAACGAAACTTTTCGCATAAAAGGGAAAAGCACTTTACAGCTGAAGAGCCACTTAAGTTGAAGCTTTGTAAGTAAACCATTAGTGTTAGGATATAAGCTTGTATCAAACAAGCGAAAGAAATCTTACGATTGATAATCTCAAATGATTCCCAAAAGCGTTGCAATACTTAAACAAATTTTAATCACTTAGCTATCAATAAATAGTGCAACTGCAAGCAACTTAATACCAACAAAAGAAACAAAATTTTTAGCTTCGATGAGGTTTTAAAGCTACTAAATCTGACAGAGAGCACTGTTACGTACATAATAAAAAGATACTTCATAATCCAAAAATGTTATTTGAATAATACATCATCGTTGCAGTCTGTCACGACGCAAAACAAAAATTTGCACTTTCCCTCTTTTGACGGACTTCCCCTTAGTTTCCGAAAATGATTCGAACATATCTCGATCATCCAAAAATTATAGTAACGAAATGGGTTTAGGTATCAGCAAAATCATTTTTTATTTTTTCATTTCTGAAGGTAAAATAAATACCTTCACATGCCTTTAAGGCCTCGAGAAGAATTGAAAAATCTTCAATAGTCAACCGGGTAATTCGTTTAATTAATTCTTGTAATTTGATTGCTCCAAACTGATCATAATTATTTCAAACTGTTCCAGGATAAACAATTCTTTATTAGAATAACTATTTTTAGAAACACTCATACGGTAACCTCTGACGGCGTATTAGTTCTTGTCAAAACACCTCAAACAGCGAACAGTACTTACGTTTGTAACGAAAAACTTCGTAAGTAAAGGAATCTCTTCCAAGTGTATTTTCTGCCTGGCACCTATAGAACGTTGGTAAACGTGGTTCTTCATCTGAAAGTATCAACCTGCTTCTTATTGAAGGTTGTTTCGATGGCGGCTCAATTGTGATGCCAGAGGGAATTTTCTGCCACATGTTCGGTCGAGGTCTACAATTGCTATCAGAAGCACAAGGGGATAGCTGGTAAGCCCAACTGAACGTAGGTAGAGGATAGCTCCTTGTAACTTCACATAACACTGTAGCAATGTTTCCATATGCGAAGTTCATTATGTTATTCCCTTGTTTTATGAAAGGTTTTGCTAAATTGAAGAGAAAAATATAATTTCATCAGCGATAATTTTCAATGTCCTTTCTTTTAAAAAATACAGATATTGAAAACATGGCACGAAGGAAGCGTGCCACATACTGCAAAATTATTTGGCGAACGAAACAAATCTTTCATTTTTTTTTCAGGCATTAAGAATATAAAGTTTTACTTACTTCGGACAGTCAGTTTTGTTATTGATCTTATTTCGCCCTCAGAGTTATTTGCTCTGCATAAGTACATTCCTTCATCTTCATATCTGACGCTTTGTATTGTCAGTTCGGCTACAGTCCAGTTTGACTTACTGTCGGAAATATAGAGGTATGGTGCATTGTGACAGTTCTTTTTAAGCACGTTACATACCGGGACCACTCGACCGTTCTTATACCATACAACTTCTGCATGAGGATACGCACTTACACTACATTTCAGATACTCTGTGCTCGATTCGTTAACCACAGAATTGGGGCTGATTTCGTCAATTTTGGGCTTTGTCGGATCTGCCAAGAATGAAAAAAGGAGTTCCTTGTGACAAATATCAAATTGATCTCGAAATATACAATTAATTAGTCTCAATGAACAAAAGAAAACACCGACAAAGTAAATATAACAGCAAAACACTCTATATAACTATATTATACAACACCGCAATGTTTAGCACAATATAATTTATCTTAAAACAATTATTTCTATTAATCAACACTTTATTTTCTCTTTTTTCTTAATTTCTAAGTCTTCATGATGTATTGCGCACAATAAACTTTTTCTAAATAGCGTGGTATGCTTTTCATATATTCTATTTAACTCACGGAACGAGACAGTTAATAGTTGCCCTGAATTCAACGTTTCTTCAGAGGTATTTATTCCTGCGGGAGAATTTTCAGTATTGTAGTAGCTCAATCAAGTTTTCAAACCGTCACAAAATGTATCGTGACTTTCTAAAACCTCGATTAACTGATAAAACCAGAATAGTCCTTTTCACGGTTCAGGAAAAGTAACCAAGCCTTTGTCTGATTCCGAGGCGAACGTTGACCTTACATGGTTAACGACGTGAAACTGTTTAGCATAATAATATCACTGATTTGTATGTCAAAGGTACGGAGGGTTTGTATTATTGCCAAGTCAACTTTAGCCTCGATGGCAGACAAAGCTTGGTTACTTTTCAGGAACCGTGAAAAGGGCTGTTACTGAGTTTATTAACAGTTTTCAAAGAGCTTCAAATGTTGAAAGCATTTTATTATTTTCATACTTTTGCAGCATTAATTCATAAATCATGAATGTATCTAATTAGGGTCAGAAAACACGCATTTCATCGCACTGCAGTTGCTACATTTCTTATTAGTCGATCAGCTACATTGGCTAGCTAACCGTCTAATAAGTTATTATTATACGGAGCTTGTGTATTATATCACAATTTAGGAATTTCTTCGCAGGTGTTTCCAAACTCTCTTTTTAGAAAACTTTGGAACTTTTTCAAAAGCTTTGTAATTTTTCAGAAAATCTTAAAAACCTTCAAAAGTTGTTGAAAAATGAAAAGTTTCGAAATTATTTGGAATTCTTCAAAAATTTCGGTAGTTTCTAAGAATGTTTTCGGAAAGCTTTTAAAAAAATTTTAATTAAGAAAAATATCAAAGAGCAATACTTTACCGAATACTTGTATTCTGAAATGGTGATAGCTTTCGCTCCCTCTGAAGTCTGCAATGGCGGTGTAAACTCCAGTATCAGCAGGTTTCAAATTGTATAGAGTTACTGTTGAGGACACACCTGTGTTTTTTATCAATGTGACATTATGCATTGCATCGATTGGCCAATAAGATATATCCTTCTCGTTCATTCTTTGCCACGTTATCTTTGCAATTAATGTGGCATTGACAGTTAATGATACACTCTGTCCCCTTCTTCTATATTGAGGTTGGGTTGGTGAATAGGTGTAGTCTATCCGTGCTAGAATAGATCAGGAAAAAATGCAGTATATTATGTTAATTTACAGATAATGTATATTTGAATTTGAAGACACAAAATGCAGAAAATTGAAAGCTCAAACGGAAGAATATAACTGCTTCAAACTTACGCGTAGGATTAACGAACAAATACAATGGAGTGTCTTTCGGTGTCCAAATGACGGTTCCCGATTTATTTTCTGCCCTACACTTGTATTGGTGAGCATCATCGCCATCGGCATCGAGTATTGTAAATACATTTCCTTTTTTGACTAGTTTTCCCGGTTTGAGCTCTCTTTCTTTCCAGGGGGAATGATTTATTCTTATCCACAATGAAGAAACAGACTCGTTGTCATTCGTAGCACAATCGAAATCCACTGCCTTATAATATTCAGTGATTTTGTATTGATCCAGGTCAGTTAAAAATCTAAATTCTCCTTGAACCGCTGAAAAAGGAATCAAAATCATGTCAGAAAATGTGCTGGGAAACATGAGCATTACAGTCAACGGAATGGACACGAAAACCGCACTCAGAAGAATTTTGTTGTAGTTTTCCAGAATGTGGCAAAGTTTTTGACAAATCTTCAAAACTTGTTTAAGCATTTCCAAGTTGGCGACAATTCGGCGGGTTTCCCTTCCAAAAGCGCAGATTGAAAACCAATGAAAGATAAAATAAATATGGCACAATGATGATTTAAGTTAGTGTAAGTCAGGGCCGTTTCATTTTCTTGACCGAGAGGAAATAGCATAACGTTGAAGTTTTAATTCAAGCTTGCCGCTTGCAATTTTGAAATTTGCAACGAAATTTTTCTGATTACGGTTCTCGCGTCACTTCCGTTGACTGTGGAGTTACCAGAATGGCCACTTGTTCCTTTGAGTTTGACAAGAAAACATTATTTGAATACTACATCAGCATACCCACTTTTGAAAGGATTATCAGTTCCATTTTATTAATGCTTATTTTCTTAAATAACTTAATATAAGTATTAGTAAATTTAATAAGGCTGATACCTTATAATAGTCTCACAAAAACAGCCTGAATGTTATTCGACAGGTTAACCCTATTCAGCTGAGCTTTTTGGAGGTTCAGAGGACGGAGAGGGCTGAAAGTACCCCCGGTTTATAACTCCAAAACTATTAAAAGTATTGATACTAAATTTGCCGTGGTAAAATGATAAGTAAAAACCAATTTAATGGTGTATTGTTTTGTCAGCTATGACGTCATACGACGTCATAATCCGTCATCTTGAAATTGTCTTGGATTTTTGTTGAGTCCTAATTAACTTAAAATGATTAAAATATGTTGGGATGAATTGCAAAAAGAAAAATCCACAAAATGAAAGCACATAAAACTTAAATGTTTCATTAGTAAACCAATCAGTTTCAGCGCTACGTAACCTTTCAGTACAAGTATGGATTTTCGGTTATTAGGGTAGCACGTTTGCTTCGAATTCAACATCATTGAAAAAAAGACAGGACAGCTAACTTTGACAGCTTTATAGTTTAACATGGGTGTGTTTTTTGCTGTGTAAAGCATCTCTAGTGGAAGATTGGCTACTAAACAAAAACTCCTGCCTTTTTAATTGACTGCATAGTTTATTTTTATTTAAGACTGGAAAAGGGGAATTAAAGAAAACATTTTAAGGAAAAACAACCGAATTTAGAAAACTCTTAACTTGTAATATATATTCCTTTTGTTATAAATAGAAAAACTATAATGCTGGCATTTTCTTTAATGAGATTTTTAGTCCTTAAATTAAACAAATATCAAGCCTTGCAACTACAACAGAAACAAACTATTTATTTTAGTTCTGTAATTTTCTTGCCTTTCTGAAGCTGAGCAAATCGAAATCAGTCGTTTCACGTACATAGTTTTCATTACCAACTCAGGGCAAACTAAGACCAATTGGAAGGTAGTTTTTGGTGGGTACAAACGATTGTGACGTAACAGAACATAATGGTCGCTAGTTCAAACAAAGTGGATCGGGGAAACATGATTAAGGCACACAAGTTCAAAAAACGGCGGAAAAGGACTTGCTCGCACCGTTTGTTTTTGTATCGTAGACGCAAAGGAAACTCTTAAGTCACTGTCAAAAACTGCTGCCAATAATGTTTTGTGCTGACTCATTATTAGAATAAGTATGGTTTGCCGTGATAGCGGTTATGAAAGTGCTCCTAAGATCTAAATAAAGTTTGGCTCTCGAAGCCGTACGCGTTTTTTCAACGCAATTTATTAGTAGTAGTTATATACTATTTGTATTGCGCAAATTAACATGCTCATATAATCAGATGCGCATGACACGTACATTCAATATTGTATCCTAGTTCAACTTTTTCTAAACACCTATTTACAATATCATTTAGTAGCCTTAAATCAGGCTAAAATAGATATTGTACAGTTAACCGAACAATGAAGGTCAAAGGAGTGAAAGAGCCCCGAATGGCCACCATGATGAATTTATAATTTATCCTTGGTCTGACGACATTAGATAACGTATTTACAACTTCATAGTAAAAATAAAAATTATAATATGATGCGATGTGATGTGATTTGATGTGATGAGATGTGATGTGATGTGATGTGATAGCAAAATAAATAATATAGCAAATGAATAATAATTTTACTAAGTTGCACGCTCCTTTGTTGGGCCAAAGTTTTAAATAAAATCAGCCAATAAACATTTGATGACATAATATGTCCGTTTCTCAGAAAAATGTTAATTCGTTCATTTCCTTTTAACGTCTATTAATATTATTAAAGAAATTAGAGTGGAGAACATTTTAAATTATGATACCAAACAAATAACTATAGCTTTTAGGTGGTTTAGATTTGGCAGTTGCGGCATGATCAACTCCAAACTTCGACAAATTTCCTTTTTCTTTTGACAAATAAAAGACAACAAACATAGATTTTAGTTTAAGCTATACCGACAGCGTTCAGGAACACTCTTTTATAAGAATGTGAACGGCCAAGAATTGAAAGCAGGCTTAGAACATACCTCAAGTTAAGTATATCAAATTGAAGAACTTTTATATTTAAGTATTTTTTTCTAACTAAAAGAACTATAGTTTTACTGAAAACTTAAAATTGATACAAATTTATTGTAATCAAACCTCCTGCAACCACTACTCTTCCTATTGACTTTATATGCTAATAAAAACAAATTGGGTTACGATGTATCACTGAAGCACGTCAGATAGTTAGATCAGTGGTAGAAAAAACTCTTGTTAGTATACATATAAGGATAGATTATGGTTTCCGATGTGAAACCTTTTCTTTAGAGGAAAGATTAAGGATACTTTAAACAACATTTTGACGCTGAAACTGAAAAAAAATGAGAAACACTCAGCCTTAGCTCAAGAAAATACAAGAATACATGCCTTACTTTATCTGAACTTAACATTTGAACTATTGTATTTCAGTAATGTGACAGATTGGCTAATAATGTTTTGCAAGTGAATACTTTATCGAAAGCCTTGAGTTCTCAACGGTGTAATTTATAGTCTGCTATTATAGATACCAGAACACTAGTTTTAGGGAAAAATAATTTTTGTGCGTCGTAGAGAATTACTAAGTATGTATTTCAATCAACTATAAGTATAATTGATTTAGCTAGTTTGGTTCGTTTTGAACGTAGCCCTTAATTTGCGCAAAATTTAATTCTTTGAAATTTGTAAATACTTTTTCAATGTTTTCGTTGCAATTCGAAACATATTTATTTCAGTGCACTAGCAAAATGAAGTAGAAAAATGATCGTATAATTGTCTTATACAAAGTACGTTGTTCTCTACCGTCTTATTTACCAGATAATTCGCCCACTCCGCCCGCTCTCCTTGGTACTTTGCTCGCGGTCTTGTTTTTCTTTGTTCTCCGAAATGGTTTTTTCTGTGTTATTATTATATATCGATATGTATGTTTCAAACAAGCTTTCTTTCTTCACTGCAATACCTTTTGACGTGTTTTGGGCTTCCTTACTTTGTAACGCTTATTCATTGATATAACTTGTTTCTTACTTTGTGTATAAATATGATATTTTTATTTTTTTTTCTTTCAATCAATAGCGAAGTTCTCCGTTATTCGATCGTTAATTACAGGTTCTAACAAAACCTTTGCTTGCAGTGCTGAAAACGTCTCTTTTAGCAACGAAATGTATTGGTAAAGTGAACCGAACTGATATCGATTACTGAAAAGCCTATATAAGGCCGGCTGGGAAGGGAACGGATCATACACTGTGTTTTTATTTCCAGGCCTCCAAAACTTCAATTTGTCCATAATAAGACCCTTTTCCTATCTTTGATAACAGTAAAAATCATCTGAAAGTCATATCCAAATAGGATTGTACAGACTGTACAGAAAATACTTTTCTTAGCATTTCGCAATGCTATAAAACCATGTACTTAGCAAAAAAGCTCGCAGCATTTGACGAGACGTTCGTATCCCCTAGTAAATAATAGGGTTAAATTTTACAATATGCGTCCCGTAATACAACTTTTTTATAGCATTTCTATAAAACTGTTTGTTGAAGCTGTAAATTAATTTTATTCATTTTGTTGCGAGAGCGTCCAACCTAAGAACCACGCTTGCTATACGTTTTGAGTAAGCGATAGCAAGTAGACATATAAAATCTCTGCTTCAGAGCAATTAGTAGCAATGAAATCAAACTTAGTTTTAGAGAACATTGCGTTTTACAACCTTATGTCAATTGATTACGTAAGAACGGCGACAAAAAATGCCAAATATTATCTTAGTCAAAAGCACTTTTTTTCTCAAAAGCAGTAATATTGTCTATAATGACTGTTTTCATATGTCAAATAGTTCACACAATGAACAATGGGTGATTACGGAAAACGTTGCTCATATTTTAATCGCGGAAAATAGAAAACAACGACGCAGTAAGTTGACCGTGATCGACATTTAATCTTTAATTACAACTCCTTATCAAACAGCGAAAACTAAAGAAATTTCTTTACGGAGACAAAACAGTCATGCCTTTATGATACACTTTATTTCATGATGTTTTGATTTTTTTTTAACTTTGTTATATTTTGAAAACTCATTCAAGTTTAAAAAGCTAAAGAAAACAGGAATCTTTGTAAGATACAAAAAGTGATCACTTATTTATAACAAGTAGAAATACGAAGTTTAAAATACATATCTTGTTTTAAGAAACGAAGTATTTTGCGAAACAAAACTGCAAGCTAAAGTTCTTTGGCACATTTTCCAAGGCATAAAAAGTACGAGATATTCCAGTGTCTTGTAGTCATCAAGAAAGAGTCATTAACGCTCCTATTAATGCTGCTACGTTCTCACGGGTAATGTCCCAATACTTTTAAAACGTTGATACTTTGATAAATGTAAATTCAGCACAAACATATAGAAATTTTAGATTTATTTTTCTTGAGAACTTCAATTAAGTTAAGTTTGAAATTTAAAAAAACCGTTGTAAAAGAAAAGCTCTGATGATTAATATGATAGGTGTATTGGAACTCACAAAGGATATGAGGAAAATATCAAACCTGTCTAATTTTCATCCTCAAAGAATCATTATTATGGTTTTTGTAAATTTGTTAGGTGACCTATATTTTTCTCAATTTTTTTTTTTCAATTTTCTTCATGTGTCAAGAGTTTTCTTTAATTAATATTTCAGAGTGTTTAGAATGATACTGATACGGAAACTTCAAAGCTCATACTCATCCATTTAGCTCCAACCAGTGTAGAAATTGGTAAAAATAAGATTATGAAAACTTCACTTTTTCTTTGATTTTGCTTTCATTAGCTTTTTTGGATTTATCGAATTTGACTTTGACACGGTGAATAACTGATACATTCAAAAACAGTTCTCCGAGGGCCTGGGTCACAATAATAGTTATCGTCGCACTCTGTGGATATTGTATTCCATTACTATTAAAAGTTCGAACGAAATGACCATTAGCACGAATCAACCCTTCAGCAACTTATTTTTTCAGACTGATGAAAATTAATGTTAGGAAGTGAATTTTATCAGCTCTAAACACCAGAAAAAAAATCCGAAGTTTTCAATTTTTCCTGTTTAGTTCACAAATTAATTATTTTAGTAAATAGTTATTAATATTTTATAAAAATGATTCTACCAAAGTTACGTTACTTTCTTATCAGTAAAACTAAATATCAATTATATTAAATAAGTGTGATACAAATAAATCTGATGTTTCACTTCATATTATTAAGTATGCAACTCCATTTTTATCACTGACTGTTTTTTACCCTCCTGACTGAAGCTTGACTTTGTTTAATCAAGGAACAGTTTGATATTCCGTTATTTGTTAGCACCACACCTGACTTTAGGACTTCTATGTGTTTACTAAAATGTTGCGGACTGATGCGAACTTAGTCCAAATTGATTTTGATATGAGCAATTTGCTTTTCAAGTTTTGGAGAAACGTATTGTCTTACAACGTTGACAGGGCCTCTAGCTTCAAACTTTACTTCATTATCTAGGATTAGCCACGGGTTGTGTCGCTTCCACATCAGATCTCAAAATAACGTTTGAAATCCATACCTCTTGTAGTGACACCAATAAACCAGTAAGTGATGAAAAACCGAACCAAAGCAGGTGGCACGGCCATCCTTCGGTCTGATCTATGATACATAAATCTTGACTATACCTTAGTAAAACGTCAACAACCTTTTGCTATTGCTGTTTGGATGAAATGAATGACTGTCAAATAAGCATGCACTTCCAGCCTGTTTGTGATATTGGACCATCACTGAATCAATTTGGCGCCTGCTTTCTGTTTTACTACAGAAGGTCATCACGCTTGACTGACACCGGAATTCGTTTTTGTTCGCTCTAATGAAATTTTGGTTTCGTATGTACGATATCCTTAAATTGAATAGAAACAAACCTATTTCTGATTATGCAAAAGGTAATAAATCAACCTAAAATGGAAAAAATGAAATACTCAGTCCTTTCAAAAAAGTCTGCTGTTGCACGCTTAAGAGTTAAGTTCCGCTTAGCCTGTCACTGAGGTGGGGTGGAGTGTATGTTGTTATGGACATAAATATTGACTATCAGCTCTTTCAACGCTGAAACAATAGAAATTGACATCAAATGTCGTGAGTATATTTTTGTGATAAAACGGAGTCACGTCTGGTCACCAATCACGTTTGTGAGGGGTGGGAACGGTAGGAGTTTTGTTATTTTTTCATTATTTTTTTATGATAGTTAAAAACTTCGTATTGAGTCACGATTATATTTTAAAAAAAGAGTGAGATGCATCATGCATAGAAATTCTTATACCAAATGAGTAGAAACTTTTGCATGCAAAATAAGCCTAAAGGTTTCCGGTGTCTTTATTTGAGTTTAGAGTTTAATTGAATTTTGTAATTTTTTTAAAACATAAAACATTGAAGCTTGTGTTGGATTTCGGAATGTTATTTTATTTGAAAAAAGGTAAAAACGTTGATTTTAGAGGATAAATAAATTTGCTGGGTTACACATTTAAAAACACGGGGTTTTTCTATGAACACATTTAATTCTTTCTTTTTTATGTATATTTGTTTGGTATTGTTTTTCCTTGACAAAATCTTGTAATACAAAAGAATAATAGACCACCAGGAAAATAAAGGAAGTGACTGATACCACTAGAAAATGTTGGTTTTTTAAATTCTAGATCACATTTTATTCTTTCTTTTTTTATCTTTTTTATGCATATTTATTTGTTATTATTTTTCCTCAAACCATTGACCAAATCTTTAGATACAAAAGATAATAGACCACCAGCATTCAGTTAGTACAAGGGGAAATTAAACCAATTCATGCTTTATCATGTATATGCCTCAGTGAAATACCACAAGAGACTGTTGATTCAGATTAAAACGCATTGAGCCCTCAATAACTAGAACACTTAAGCTCTTCAGAGCAGTGTAGCGAAGGGAGAGAAGGAAGGAGAAAAAAGAAGTCTGGACAAAAATTTCATGGAAATTAGGTTAAATCAATATGAATAGAACAATGTAGAACAAACAAGACGACGTGGAATCATCTGCACACTTCGAAGCGGCGAGGAAGGAAATTCGACTTTGCATACTTGTTTACTGATATCGATTCGTGAATCCTAATAAACGCGGTTTGAATCTCTTCCGGTTCAAGGTCCCTCTTTTGTGTAGTGCTTCGGTTGAAAGACCACGAACTGCAAAAGAACGTGTTACTTTCAAAACTAAACAAACAGTCAAAACAGCTTGAACATTTTTCAGTTCAAATATTGAAACAATGCTTGGTGTGTACGCTCACGATCGCGAAGTTAAGCATACAAATGGTGCAGCTTTATGCACGTTTACTTGACTGTGGAAGCGGAATACGAGTTAACGTCACTTTTATTTTTCATTTTGTTGGGCTTTCTCAGTATTTGTACAAACATAAAAACTAAAATATATTTAAGAGCTTCTTATATGGAAACGATTGCGAAAATGGGCTGCATTGATTTTCAACTGACTTTTTTTTTTGGACTTGAATGTTTCTAGTTAAAGCGTGATGCAGAACTCAAACTTACCCACATAAAGACTAAGTTTGCTAATCTTTTTGTTTGTTATTTGCTTCATGCGGTTGAACTCGTAAGACTTGAGGCATAGGGGAAGTAACTTTTAAATGAGTGTCATTCCGAGTTCCGTCCAAGTTGAAATTAATTTGTGATAACTTTTCTCAAAGCAAAAAGCAAAACAATTCGAACTTTAACAAAGAGGGTAAAACAGTTTTTAATCGTACTAAACGTTGTTGAATGTTGTAGTTGGGTTAGGTATCTGGTACAGAGTACACTGCATTATTGCATGTACAAGTCGGAAAATTCTTATCTTTTAAATATCTTGCTTTGCTTTACGTATTTCCTTTATGCAAACTAATTATAACTTGTATCTTTGTATCTGAAAAGAGTTCACTATATAGAAAAAATACCCATCTTTTTTCCTCTTCTTCTTCTCATCCTCATTATCATTATTATCATTATTACTATTGTCATTTTTATTTTAATATCATTATTATTATTATTTTATTACTCTTTTAAGTATAAGTCAAAATCTTTTTGACATATTCGTTTCTCCAGCTGTCATTCAGCATCTAATATTTTATACAGTCAGGCATTTCGCAATTTAGTTATTACTTGCATAATTGCCTTTTGCTAAAAACAAGCTACGTGATCTGACCACTGGAAGCTACGCCCAGCAACCAGATCCTCCCTTTCCCGCTGGATTAATTGCTTGATCGTGAGTGAGCATAATTTCGATATAAACAATTAAGGTTGTTCATTAAAAATTCAGCAAATTTAGTTTCATGTATTGAAAAGTGTATGGAAACTTACTTCAGGTGACTTAAACTTTCGTAGAATTGCGGATATTATAATTATTGCGTTTTATACTTTTAAAGCTACTTAAGATTGCAAAAATGAAAGCTCCGCACAAAAAGATCGGCTCTAAAAGTTGGGCAATCTTCCAGCCCCAAAATGTTTTCGCGTGTTTTACTGAACACGTTGGATATGATATGCCCCGAGGAGACAAGTAACTTTTCCGTGTTACCTATACAGATAATGATAGCGCAACAGCGCAAGAATTGATTCAAAGAAAAACATGCACGTGAAACAAGAACTTATAACTTGGTTCATGCATCCTTATTTAATACCATCTTTTAGTTTCTTTTGAATTTCAATTTCTCTTTACAAAAAATATGATTTCTCCTCCTTCTGTGTGACACGTGTAAGCAAGCAGATTAAGTCAAGCACAACCTGGTCACATAAATACGTCAACTCTCTTTTAT
Source organism: Bergia sp. 'catenularis' (assembly GCA_025434825.1). Taxonomy (NCBI): domain Eukaryota; kingdom Metazoa; phylum Cnidaria; class Anthozoa; order Zoantharia; family Parazoanthidae; genus Bergia; species Bergia sp. 'catenularis'. The sequence goes on from JANRMR010254567.1 coordinate 15,232, forward strand.
TGACGGCACAAACTTTTGAAGTTTCAAACACTCCGTTTGAAATCAAAGCTGAGAAAACAACAGTCGGATCTTCATGCCTATTCATAACATACCTTTTAAAACATTCTTGTTAGGAATCTGTATTTGTGTATTCGTAAATGTAATCTTACGAATCACTAACTCTGTAAACACTGAGCAAAGAAAAGCAAAGACAACTCAATGGTTTTGGTGCACGTTTCCGGAAGTCAAACCAAGACACATAGATCTAGAAAGGACCGTTTGACCTTAGCTGTTGCTACGTATACGCTGTTAAACTGTTTCAATACATAACTTGTAATGTGACGTCAAATTCTGTATTTTAAGGTGGGTTATCCTTTTTAAAACAAATAATGCGGAAAAAGACAAACTTATGCAACACTTCGACAACCAGGAATTGAATGGGTTCTACACAGATCCTGACTCCTGAGTGGATCTTTATGGCTTGTAGCTCCTTCTAGAATTTCATATGTCGCCTGACACTCAAATACATATTGTTCATGCTATTAAGCAACTGACTGGGTCACTGTCTCATTAAAAATGTACACGGAAAATCGCATCAGCCACGTTGACGTCATTGACAGGTTACCGGTGGTTGCTAGTTCTGGTCATATATATTCGGATGCAATCCACTTAAGTCCCTGTCGGTAAAATGGCCTACATATTCAGTCTCTTAAAATGTGTCGGCAGGAGCCTGAGGAGAACCACAGGAGAAAGCTTTTTATATGAGAAAAGGTCTCCAGCAGATAAACGAAGTGTAGC